>JAYRBW010016786.1:0-12932 GCA_036023295.1 Invenusta paracnida | reverse complement strand
CAAAGTGTTCAGGTCTCTAATTGTAAATAAACGAGAAACTTAAAATGTTTCAAACATTTAAACAATAGTTATTTTGAATGTACTTTTTGTGTACAAATTAAGATACACGAATCTGAATAATTAATCAGCCTGAATGTGTTGATTCATATAAGCAATTAATTGGAGCAAAAAAAGTTGCTTTTTAAATATAATCGTCAAACATGGTTAATATATCGAAAACATATTTCGAACATTCCTTCGTATTTTAATAAATGTAGAATTTGAATTAAAAAACCAATAACATAAAATTGATAAATCAATAAATATATAAACAAATAAACACATTCCCTATTTTGATCCTTTAATGATTTTACATGTCGTGTTAAAATAAAATATTCTCTTTCAAGATTGGTAATCAATCTCAGCTACAAATCAATATTTTTACAATCATGTTTAGTATTTGAAACGTTACTATTCCTATTCACACGTGTTTCTTGTGCTTTTCCGTATGAACCTAGCTGGGGTGAAAAAAATAGGAAGAAAAATCGTATATATAACAAAAAGGGATTACATTTCAAATCTTGTCAACATTTCAAGAAGCCATTCTTTTTCTTCTTCATTTCAATATTTCAACAGAACTCTTGCAGCTGTGACTTTCCTGACAACATTATATATACCTATTTATTAATCTATTATTTATACTTGAGATTTGCAACAATATTTATAACAATCTCATATATAACAGATGCACTGGTAGAATAATCTACCGCAAACATAATCAGCATTATCTGAGTGTTTATACTAGGCAGCATCCATAGCAACCATTAACTCTCATTAAGTGCTAGTTAAGTCTTTTTATTCAAAAAAATGGAGTTGACAAATATCTATCACTGCAATGGGAATTGTTTAAGCTCCAAATGTGTTTACACAGGTTTTGTGTGTGCATTTGGGGTCATATAATTCGGTGATATTATCTATCAATATCAGTGGGTGCGAGAAGAGATTTCTCAGGTGCTGTGATCGATTTAATGGAAAGGGTATTTCCAAATATACTCGATGCATTAAGTTAACAGAGCCAATAAAAAGTTATTTTTGATTTATAATTTATCTTTTAATTTTATTAATTTATACTCTGTTTATATATCTGCTTTAAGCTCAGAGAATGTAATATTCTTATTTGTAATCTTTCAAAAAATGTTTACTATATATTTTTGAAATTTTCTATTTTTAATTAAGACATCCAAATTTATTATTTTACTCATTTTGTCATCGTCATGGCAATCTTTATCTTTCACTTTTATTACTGCAATCCAATAAAAAACATGCTTATAAAATGAAATGAAATGAATTTTAGTTTGAATTTTAGACACTTTGTAATTAAATTCTATTAAAAATACAACCATAAACAAAATTCTATACCACAGCCGTAATTGCCTTCCAAAAATGTGTTTTAGAATACGCTAAGATTCCCTCTTATGTATAAAGAAAGATTATTTCATTATTTAATTCTGCATATTTACTGAGAAATAATGTCATTTTATTGACAAACAATCGAAGTGTCTAAATAAGGTTTCCTTCATCATCTAACTAGGACAATGCATGTTGGGCAAGTGTTCTTAATACAGCAATCGATCATAGAACGAAATCTCGAAAAAAAAATCGCATCAATTCTATTTTCATAACCATCAAAGAAACGATATTTATTGCAAAACGAAACTGCAAAATTTAATTATAAACAAAACCATAACATGCGATGCCTCTTCTTTAATATGAATCAGGTGTAAATTCATATTCACATAGGTATGTTTCATCTTTAATGTGAAATACATGACAAAGAGAGAAGTACTCCTCCAGATTTATAAGAGAGGTGTAAGATAAACTATATAGGAAAAGTGTGATGGTTTGAAATATCCGTGTGAGAAAATACCTACTGTATATATGACAGACTCATTATTACAATGGTATAATAACTCTTATAAAACATTTTAAGATATTAAATAAAGCGCTTAGAATAAAGATAAACAAATAGATGAAAAAAATGAAGCGAAAATAACACTGTATTTCCTTCTAACTTATCAATTTATATCTATTTGCCTTTGTGATACATTTTATGTTTCTCTTTGTTTTTAGCGCTAAATTTAATATTCTCCACAAAGTGGCATATAATTAATCAGTTGTACAATACATGTCTTATCTTGCATGACATCATTGATTTATGATGTCTAGTTCAGCCATATTTGTGTTTACTGTTATATTGCATTGCAACTAATATGATTCTCCCGTTACAAAGTACTCATTCATAAATAATATGGTAGACAATAAAGTAATATAAAATCATTGAATTTATTTGTCCGATAAGTCATTTGACATGCGTAGGTTAATAAATCTTCTGAGAAATTCACACCCATGATGTTTCCAAACTATTCAATTTTTATGTTAAATCTTCTAGTTTAGTATTGAGTGTAATAAAAATTCAAATAAAGACTCAACAAAAGCATAACATAAATCATATTTCGTAATAAATTTATGACTACTTTTATGTATTTAAAACAATTGTTTATGAATGGATACCAGCTATCTTAGTTAAATGATTCGTGTTTAAATACAAGTTTCTTAACATCACTTGCAAATTGTTTTTCCACCTCAAAGTATAGTTGGGAATTTAGATTACATATAATAAATTAATCGGGTTCTGTTAACTGGCTAAAATAATAACAACTAGCCGAATAGAACTATTCATTACGTTAACAATATGTTTTAGGCAAAAAATAAGCTATATGGTATTTACTGCTATCAAAATATGTCTACAGACATATGTATAAGTATATACGCATCTTTGAAAACATATCGCTTAATATATTTCATGATGCTAAAAAGTCAAAGAAATGCTTATATGTATTAAATCTGAATAGCAAATATATTGTCGACCTTCCTATAAACTAGATTAAAGGTAAACTAACTATCTATATTACAATGCGCAATCAAAAATACTTTTGATATACCCACTGATTAATTATAAATGCCCATTGAGGCTTCAATATCGTATCAGGGACTACTTTAATCTAACTTAAAGTATTCCCTGTATCGCATTTAGTAATTGCATCGTGAGTGGTTTTTTTTATCTTCTTTAAACAATTAAGGAAATAAAACTAATTGCCATGGAAATATCATTTATTTTATATACTTACTTGAATGATATGTACATACATCAAACTTTTGCGCAATTTTATTTATAACTTTGGTATTGATTTTTTACTGCCATAGTAATTTGTAAAACATTGTTTATTCCTGTTTATACCTGTTTATATCATTTTTAACGTTGAAAAGTCAGTTATGACGAAAGCTCTCCGGTTATTTAAAAATGTATATTTCTATTATCTACAATTACTTTCATCTTATTAAACTGTGCGTCAGGGGACAATACTTTAAATCAAACACCATTTTGTAGCCAATAAGAAGAAATAATTCTCTTTCTTATAATAAAGAAAAATATCAATTTGAATATATGCAGAAAGTAGCGAAATATTTATCAATATTCACATATTTTATTTGTTTTAATTACAGAGTTCTGGCATTTATAATCGAATTGACATTAGAATTTGCCTTGCTCAATTTTATTTCAATTCAATTCAAAATGCCAAAGCATCAATTTTTTATATGCAGAAAGTATCAAAATATTTATTAATATATTGAAATATTTAATTTATTTTGACTAAAGAGTCCTGGCATTTAAAATTGAATTGAATTGACATTAGATTTTACATTGCTCAATTTTATTTCACGTTTTCATAATCATTTTTATTGCCACTAGCTGATTGTTTCCTATAGCCAACCATTTATAACTACCAAAATGACTGCTAAATGGAGCTTAAAGTTTTCTGACCGAATATATGCTGTTGATGGCACCATTCAGTTTAAATTTGGCTTCATTAGTCCAGATGATTGAATCAAGAAAATTGGGATCATTATCGGATTGTTGGTTTAAAGATCTCACAAAATGGAAGCCTCCTATCAGGATCATCATCACTTTAATGCTGAACCCTGTTTGTAGTCCATGTCATGTAACAATCGCCATGATGAACTATATGATAGACCATGTTCTGCAGACAATCGATTTAGTAGGACTTTCAGTTAAAGCAGAAGCTTCTAATGTTTTGATTATCACCCGTTAATACGGTTTTTGGCCTCCCTGATTTAGGAGGATAATTCACAGAAGCAATGAGTTCAAACTTGTGAATAAGGGATGTACCTATGTAAATACTTCACGAAATAGGGGCTTTTCGTTAAACTGCTCCTCATAGTCCGTTTGTGTTTTAGAAACATTTCCTACTGCTGCATAAAACACTTTAACAACATCTGTCTTCTGTTGTGATGTTTTAATTGATAATAACCACTTGATCTGTTAACCGCCATTAATGGGACTAAATTTAAAGCAAGATTAAAATATTCAAATGTGAGACGGTAACCAGGAAATACATCAACTAAAACAAATATAATAATTGGTTTATTTAAACAACAACATTAGTTTTATATAAATTTATACGTAAATATTTATGTAAATTTTTAATTTGAATTAACATATTTAGGGCTATTTTTGGATAATCCCCTATAATGACTAAATCAAATAAATTCAATAAATGCCAACTTGTTTCCCAACTTTTCAGAGATGCAAAACAACATAATATCCTGTGTGATCGTGGTTCTGCTCTGTGTTGGGGCCTCTATCATGATCGGGATCACGGCCTTGGTGGGGAAGATCGTGCCCGCTGCTATGGTTACTGGGGTTCTTTATCTGACGGCAGGCGAGTTGATTATAACATTCAATTTATATCAATTGATTCAGTGTCCAGGAGCACTCAAAATTCAAAAACATATATCTTAATTTTGTAATCTAATATTGCAATGTGATTTGAAATATTTACCAATTTGAAATATGTATATATTTAACGTGTGCTGCTTGGGTTGAATATTTGATGTAAAAATGCATTTTTACAAATACAAATATTAATAAGTTAAGTGTGTTTATTCACTCACATTTTACAAGTAGTTTATAAACTAGAACTAATAAATAAGAATATAGAAGTTTTAAATAGATATATGCTTTTCTACATTACAATAATCAATAAACAATATAGAAATATAAATTAGTTTTGTATATTACTGTCTCAATAAACTAATTTTGCATGGATAATATTAAAACCTTAAAAGTATTTATATAATTCTTTAAAATAACTGGAAAATATGCATAAAATACTGAACTTTTGTAAAGCAGAATTAGGTAAATTAAGAGAAAAATTCTCTTGATAGTACTTGCTTATATTTAAATGTTCCCGATTCATATATTGACATTTAATATTCTAAAACAACAAAGACAATATAAATGTTTTATCGTACAGTAATAAAATACAAAGTTACTGAAAATATACAAAATAAAAATGTGTTTTATAAAATAAAGTACTTCGGTTCTTAAACACCCCCAAAAATGATTTACTAAATAACTATTTCGCAATTGTCAAACAATTATTGTAATCATCATTTTTTTTGTTTTAGTGCAAAGTTTAAACATGCCCAGTAGCTTTTTTAGTTCCAATGACGGCCGAAAGGGTTGAGTTAAACATGTAAAGGTATAGCTCGACAAATAAAGGTATAGCTCGACATGTAAAGGTAGAGCTCGACATATAAAGGTAGAGCTCAACATGTAAAGGTAGAGCTCGACATATAAAGGTAGATCTCGACATGTAAAGGTAGATCTCGACATGTAAAGGTAGAGCTCGACATGTAAAGGTAGTGCTCGACATTTAAAGGTAGATCTTGACATGTAAAGGTAGAGCTCGACATGTAAAGGTAGAGCTATGTCTTTACATATCGAACTCAAAATTTACATTTAAAGTTCTACATTTCTACATTTTGTTCCCTTTTCACTTGAATTTTAACTCCTACCTTCTCTTTTATTATTTATCTACTCCCTCCAACCTGGCTCCACCAATGGAGGGGAATTCTCTCCTTTTCTACCTTGGACTAAAATGACTAAATTTTAAATTTAAACTCAGAAGATAACTAAGTGCAGTAAAATAGTACTCAAGAGATACCAAGATAGGTTTTAATATTATATTTCATAACGCTCACTCTTTAAGACAAACAAATTTTCTCATTTTCAACAGGACTCTTTATTAAACTCTCTGTAAAGTACAGCGTATGTATTCTACAGCTCAAATTAGTATATTCCATATGTACCAATGTATAATAATTATATAAAAAACTTCAAGCAGATGATTAAAAATTCAGACAGTTGCTTGATTGCATGACATGAAGGGGGCTCTCTCTATTTAGAGAAAGGCAAAAAGTATCTTTCTATGGCTAAACAGTCAATTCATACCAACTTTGACTCTCAGAAGAGCTGATAATATCTCCCCATCTTTTGGTTCTTTTGCCATACCTACTCCTATACGGTGCTAAAACGCGATCACAGAGGACCAAACCTAGATGGCAGGAATCTCAAATTGGAATTTTATTGATCCACTCCCTTGGTTATTTCTCTCGGTAGTCTGAGTCTAAGGGTCTTAGAGAATGACACCCCCCCCCCTCTGCCTCCCCCTCGCCAATTCTTCTTTTCTTCTCACTTCTACAGAGTTCTCCTATAGCTTCATCAACACGACAATCATGCGTATATGTGTGTTCAGAGTGTAAATTGCGACGACCGAAAATTTATCGGAGAATCTCAACTACAATGCATACAATCTAGTGTTACCCTCTCTTCCATTCAATTCTATTCCCTCATTTTCAGCCATTCTATTCAATGTAGTCCCTATTTCCCTTCGCGTGTCTGTTATCTGGGTATTTTAGGCGAGGATACGGAAGCAGTGAGAGGCAGCCAAGAAAGGAAGGAAGGAAAGAACGAAGGCCATATAATGAGTGGGAAGTATGGATCTCCCAACCACAGGACTTATCGGGCTAGCGGTTCCATCGCTCCGTTATTTAGAAAATCAGTAAAGAGGAGGGTATATGTATATTCAAGACTGGAAATCACAAGGGCAGTCTGTAATAAACACAATTCTCTGCTCTGGAAGTTAACGAGTTGTGGATCTAATTAAAGAGATAAAGTTATTAACTTCGCATCGATGCTCGATAAAGCCCAGTGCATTATATTATTAGTTGTATCTTGATGACATGCTGCAACTCTATTATTATGTGTTTACCTCTTTGCTCCAGTTTAATTACGCCCTGTCCTGTTCAGCATAATCAGATGGTTGTTCGTTGGTATCATTATCTACAATCAAATAAGTAACTAGCTTGTAGTTACCAGCGCACTGTGAAGATGTTTATGAATACGGGTAATGAAATATTGAACTAAAGGTTATCGATTTTGTTTTATAGATATTTTATGATCCCTTATTTATGAGGAAGACTTTGCAAAGCTATTGTTTATGAACGTAAGCAATGGAAAATAAGTAACATCATTGATTATCATATATTTATGAGTTGCAATCTGCAGACTCATCTCAAATCAATATTTGAGAGATCAGCAACTCATTTTGTCTTATTCCATATATATATAGTTACATTTTAGAGCGAATGAAATATATTTCTTTAATCAATTTAATAATTACTATCAAATCGTATAGTTATAATTAATCATTATATGATCGACTGTGTTACAATGCATATATGACTAATGTACTGTGTTTTTGATACACTGTATCTTTATTTGCAATATATATTCACTTTTTATTAATTAATGAATAGTCAATTACTGTCAAATTAAACCTTTGTCAATTATTCCTGATTGTAGAAATATTCCGATTCTCTAAAATATTGTATCATTCTGTGACGGAATGTCTATTTTCTGATTGAATCGGTATTTACATCTCTTTACGTCTTTCCACGCCATTCTACGTCTCTTTGCGTTTCTTCACGTATTTTACGTCCATTTTTCTTGTTTTCAGGTCTGTTTGTCTTCTTCGCCAATTGTATTCAATACATCAAAGTGGACAAAATCCGCACAACAGCAGCCTTCTGTTATCCTGTGATATCTTATCCAGAAGGAGTAAGTGTACAAGTAGTGTAACAAGTAGTGTAACAAGTAGTGTAACAAGTAGTGTAACAAGTAGTGTAACAAGTAGTGTAACAAGTAGTGTACATGTCATACATCAATGTGAAATATTTTGAATCATAAATTTATATTGCGGATAGATTCATCGTTTCTCGTGAATTTTACCATTTTTGTTGAGTTTATTAACGTTAACTAGTTTTTGCGACTACTTATCCTGAGTAAGGATAAGTAGTTCGTTATCTTATTGTAATTTCTCTATACATACGCCATCAATATAAATTTATTATATGTTTTATCAGCGTTGGAATAGATTATCTGCGTAAATAATAGTTCCTATTCTATTAATTTCTACGCTCTCTCTCCCTCACTCCTTCAATCTCTCAATGGATCGATATTTGGATTCTTGTAGATCTGCATGCCCGATTACATGGAAGTGAGACAGGGCTGGCCCAACATTCTCTCCTGGATCTCAGCAGTTGTGTTCGGGTTCGCCTGCGCATTTTGGCTCTATCTCACGCGACTCATGAGGATCGAGACTGCCAAAAACATGCTTTAGCTTCCTTATCGATCGTATCTTCCGTTTTAGTAGACGTGTTGAGATATTGATTCTCTTCTTTAGTTGCCCCGATTTTTTGTTATGATTCATAGAAAACAATATCATGCTATAAATTAATTCGTCCACCTCCAAAATATTACCTTATAGAGCATTTTTTGGTTCCAAATATGACATATTATGCTCGTATCAAATGACTCTTTAGCAGGATCTCCTACATTATGGTCATAAACTATTACCTTAAAATGTCGTTGTTCCAAAACAGATAAAACTTGTAGGTTTTCCCAAAAAATTATATTCTATAGACAATAGTTTAAGGACAATGTTTTACAGTAAATACATTATTAAACAGTGAATTACTATTACTTCCGAAATTGTTATAAATGACTTTAATTAATAATTTCTCAAAAATATAGTAAAATAATGTATCTTAGAAATATGTTACTTATGCAAAATATCAGTAGTAATAATGTATTTGCATAATTTTAGTCTTTACATAAAACTGCAGGAGGCGTTTTATGTTACTATCTTAATATATTGTAACTTATAATCTGTTATACATACATATTGGTCTAGAGAAATGAACTACAGTTACTTTTTAATGAAATCTAGAATATCTGGTTAATATCTGGATAAAATAGGCCCACTTTTTGTCAGTTGATTATTGAAAATGCGATCTTCATTGGAGGGAACGATCTAGCGATTAGCATCGCTGAAATTAAACTATCGTAAAATCCATACAAAGAAGATTTACTAATCTAAGACAACAGGATGTCCCTAATCAAAGTATCAATTTTTTAAATAGTTCCAATTTGTCATTACAAACATTATAGAATGTAACAATCTTCTTTTAATGGAGTTGGTTAAACACAATTGATTAAATACTTTACTAATACATCATTTTAGAGGATGGACGAATTAATTTGTTCCACAATGGAATATGCGTACCCTGTCATGGTAAGAACAAGAGTTCGCGAGATATATTTCCAGTTTTTATGATATACACTCACCATCCTTTCAAATAAGTTCATATTGCGAAGTTAATATCTAATTTTTTGGATATCACGGAGGCGTATTGTAATTCTTTATTTAAGAAAGCATCATTTATCAGCAAACTTGTTGTGTGTACATATCTATGTGTTTATAATTTAATCCTAAGTTCCTACTAGTAGCTGTGAAATAAGTATGAGTTAATAAATGAGTTAATTATTCAATTTTGCTTGTTTAAAAAATACTAAAAGCAAAACACGTTATTTTGAAATGTATATAAATATGTCCCAAACTACATTATTACGAGATAGTTTATTTTTAACGTATTACACAATGACTTAATATAAAGATATTGCTATTTTATTTATATAAAAGACTTGAATTTTCAGAAATGATTACAATTCTTGCTGACTCAATTGCATCAACTTTATCTTTTTTAATTTCATTAATTAGTAAATTTTATTGATTATAATTAGATAAAACATTTTAATTTGGATATTTTTATTCTGTCATTTCGTACATTTCCTTAATTCTCTAACGTCAAATGTGCTACACTCATCATGAATTCCTCATAACATACTTACTCTGTCTGAATTATACTTTTTGCATCTCATTGATATTGTACTATACATCTATATATATATATCAATTAAACATCTATATTGGCAATCCAAGTTAAGCAATGCAGTCACGTGTCCATGGCAAACTATCTACTACTGTCCAATTAGAAGTTACTATTACTAAACGTCATATTGAATTCAATGTATATTAACCAATGAAATTCGCCGATTCGTGTATGGCAAATATAATGATATTTAAACATACCAAATGTTTGGATTGACAATCTAGGTGATTACAAGGATAGTACATTATTTCTGGTGCATATGTAAGTACATTTTAGTATCACAGAGAACCCTGGAAACCACCAAAAAAGTGGTATCCGTCAATATTTTGTCCTTCGTGTATCATTATATGAGCTCAGAATTCACTAGATCATTGTGTTAGTGGCCCACTCATACATTATGCTGTTGGCGAAACTTCCAACCAAAAACATTGCTGACCATTTGAAATTAGTTCTCAAACATGTTGTTTGAAAGCAGAATTATTAGCGTTGGCATTATAATATTTTATTTATTTAGCTCACGATTTATTTTTTAAAACGTTCATTTTATTTTACACATCTGTCACAGATATACAAAGTTACTAGTTTTGCCATTGTGTATAAATTTAAAACGTAGATCATGTTAAGTTGTCATATTAATACCTACAAGTGGAAATATTCTTATTTCCTATTGAAAAGTTCAATTATTCAATTATTCACTTTAAAATTAAGTTATTATTTAAATCTGGATATATATCGAATTATTTCGTAACACAATGTTAAATCTAGTCTTTTTCTTAGTAAGTTTTAGATGTTCGATATTAAATCGATATTACATATTCTCCAATAGTAATCATAGTAGTACAAATATTTCAACAGAATTTTTAAAAACAATATTTCACATTAATCTTCCTTATACAAAAACCTTGCAAATAAACACCCCAGGAAAGTGTTTTAAATCAACATTTGTCTTTGTATTATTTTTAAGAGAAATAGGTTAATACAATGTAATATATAATGTCAAATAAAAGTACGTAGGTAAATGTGATATAGAGATATCCTGACCAGGCACGAATTGTAAGGAAGCACTTAATAATCGCCTAAATTCATTTTTCTGCAACAAATTAAAAACATGAAGAAAAAAAGATTATATTTATAATTTTTTTAGATATTTTATCGATGTATCGTAAATGTATTATATTGTGTTTGTTATACTCATGTAAATAATTCAAACGTTTATTCACATTTAAGGTGGACTTCATATTTATGATTGCCAGTTTCTATATGAAAGTTATTTCCTTGTCGCATTTAGTGAGAGTAGATATATTGTGTTGATGATTTGTATACATTATAATAAGTAGTGTATTTAAGTAGTATATATGTATGTATGTATCATTTTCATTTATTCTTCATGCAATGTTATATGTATATATATGCATATTTTGAACTCAACAAATGAAACACGATTTAAATATCGTACTCAGTAAACATTCCTTCTATGGTACTTTTTGATCTATACACATTTGTATATCAATATCTGTTCTGTAAACTTCTAAAACATTTATATAATTATATTAATTGTACATAATCATAATAAATGTATTTCTGATTAACTCAGAGTTTGAATTTCATATTTTAAATTTCGGTAAAACTTGAATATTATATGTAACAGTTAAAATCATAATATAAAAGCTGTATAATATATATTGTATATATATTGTATTTAGAAAAATAATTGTATTCATAATCTAAGCTCCTACGTGGAATACATTAAACAAATTTTGAGGCATATATATGTGTTTAACAATTTGTTCTAGAATGGCTAGAAATTCTTTCTTTCGAACCGACCGAGCTTCGGTGGCCAAACGGTTATAGTGTTCGCATTGTAATCGTGAGGACCCTGGTTCGATACTCCGCATGTCACTGATGAGCTCCACATAGAGCTCTGGTCAAGCGGTTATAGTGTTCGCATTGTAATCGTGAGGACCCTGGTTCGATACTCCGCATGTCACTGATGAGCTCCATAAAGGGCATTTGAGTTGGTGGCGATGGGCAAAATTCTTTAATTGTTATTGTTCTGTACAGGGTATAGTAAATTATTATACCATTGAAACGCTGACATCGTCGATAAATAGTCTACTACAACTATATTATATGATAATAGAAATACCCAATTCATTATAATAATTCATATAAATGATAAATTGCTGTGAGGAAAATATGACTCTTCAGATTACCCTATATGTTCGTGTATGTTAGAAAAATTAATTTTAACCATAATAAAAATGTTCTTAGTTAGTAATAAAAAGAGTTTATAAGATAAACTAAGCAAGGGGCTTTAGGTGGGTATATCAATATATTTTCCTCTCTTGACGTTTTTGTATGTCCTTGGGTACATATTACTGGGTATTTACAGAACAATTTATTAACTGCGCTATGAAATGTAATATAAGAAAATGTTTCTATTAGTGTAAAGGTGGTTACACATAACAAATAAAGAAACAATTTAGACTGGTGACACTTGAGATACGTAAGAATACTTCTGAATTTGCATTTTTAGTATGTTTCGCAATTCAACTTTGACTTCAACTGTATCTTGACGCTTGTCATTTGCAGAATCGCGTTCTATATATGACACTAGTAGTAGGGAAGGAGGAGGACGAACTCAGTCACGTGACGTGTGGGGGGGGTGGTGGTGATGAGGGGGGGGGGTGGTGAGTCATGCTCAGATGCACTTTGATTCCGGTGCACTTTGTAAC
>JAYRBW010016785.1:0-34310 GCA_036023295.1 Invenusta paracnida | reverse complement strand
AAAGGAATAAATATATTTCTTCTGTAGTATTCTTCCGCGGATCCTGCTGGTATGTTTGATCGAAGAGTTTGCTTGGATCATACCTGCGGTACCGATATAGGAAAGGAGACATTTGTTCCATTTTAGAGAATATGGAATGGAATTCCTTCTCGGCATCTTCTCTAACGCTATGCAGGATGTCCACCACGCTGTCTACGTCATTATACGCCTGCACAATTTCTTCGTCTGAACCTAGCAGAGAGATGGCTTACTGCTCTGTGTATTCAAAGACACTAACACTACAGTGGAAAGACGCGATAAAAGCGGATGATTGTAGTTGTAACGACAGTCCAGCTGCATCTGTAATGGATTTGACATCCAAATCCATTCTTTCATTTCTTTTGATCTGTTCAAGACAAGTAAGAATTGGAGCAGATCTTCATAAGCTTTGTGTCTTTCAACCCATCTTGTCTGACACAATGGTTTGATTTTTGACTTATTTATTTTTTCACCTTCCTTACTCTCGTTGTATTCCTCAATACATTGTTTCAGATATCGACTTCTTTTCGGTGAATACTTAAAAAATACACCCAGTGACTGCATTATAAATTTCAGGAATTTTGCAAGACTTTGAAAGAGCTAAATTGAGGGCATGTGATGCCCAATGAAAATAAGGAGCTCTGGGACTGTTAGACTTTCGTTGAAACTGGGAAGCTACTCCTTTTTCTTTTTCAGACATGTTGCTAGCCTTGTCGTAAATTTGTGATCGACAATATTTGGGATCTAAACCGTTTTTCTTCAAAATTTCAATAATTTTATCAGAAAGTGCATCACCAGTTATTCCATTCACCTGCCTTTATTTAATACTGTGTCTGTTATTAAGCCACAGCAGGCAAATCTCCGTCTCCGGATATTCAACGAAAAACAGTTATTCATCAATTATTAACTTTCTCATAATTTCATAAAACACATTTTTTTACAAAATAATGTAACAAAAAATTATGGTGCATAATAAAAAGGGCAGCTGTGAAAAATAAGGGGGGGGGCGGGCGTCCCCGGCACCCCCCCTGGAACAGACAGTTACTACACATATATTTCCTTAATTTACTTTGAAGCTTTATAACTATAAACAAGTACATGTATTGATAATTATATATATATACAGAGAACATCATCAGCTTTCGGAAAAGTCTAAACATGATATATTTGGAATTTTAAAATAGTGTATGATTAAATATCAGGCATAACAGAGAACGAATAAATTTCTGGAAAATATATATCACTCCATTATTCATTGGGTCTATGGCGAGGCGAGCAGGTAAGCCTCTAAATCGGCGCATAGCACTGATTTTTTTTTGCTTTATAGCTAAGAATACATTTAAAAAAATCATTTCATTATGATTTTAGGAGACACACACTAGTTGAAGAGAATAAATAGATATTTCAATAATTAGATTTTAATGTGTGTATATCCATGAATCAGTGCAACAATTCATATTTAATCAACTGATTTCAATAACTGATTCTTAATTTTTCACTAAAGTTTAAAAAATAATCAGCAAGAAATAGATTTAAAAACTTCATAAAAACAACTGAAAATAATTTATTAAACCCCCCTCTAACATATTTAGACTGATCTCAAAAACCATCAAAATTTCCGGAGAGTTATCATGCCTGAATATCAAAGTTTAATATTATTATTAGTTACATATTGCAACTTTAGTAAAAATTTAGTTATGCATTTTTTTTAAATACATGACAGCCTAATTAATAAATTAGGAAAATTACCAAATATTTATTAATATTATTATATTTTACCCAGCTTATCGATATTTGTGTATGTATTTATATTATTATATGTAAACCCAATTTAATATTTTATCATAAGACATAGTAAATAAAAAGTAAACCAGTTTTAATTCATTATTAAGTACATAATAAATATGGATACAATAATTATATATATATACAAACAAGTATATATTTTAAAATTCAAAACAAATCATTTTGTTTATTACACAAAACTAATGATAAAATAAAATAGTATCATGAAGTGAAGATAATAACCCGTAGTGAAAATAATAATTATTATATTGCGAGACGTTTCGGTTAGTCCCTACTATAATAAATATCAACCAAATTAACTTTACGAGTGTTACATTATATGTATAATAGTAAAACAATTAATATTGACTATTATAAATATTACATTAATAAAATTACTAATACATTTGTTGATAATGGTTATAGTAGAGACCAATCGAAACCTCTCGCAATATAATAATTATTTTCCGTCGGTTTTTTATTCCCTTTATAAACACTGGCATTCGTGTTTTTATAATTCTTTTTAAAGTATAGCATGGTTGGTTTGATAGAATATTAAATAATTATGCTATAAATCAAACAGTAGTATATAAAAACAGCCTATAAAGGATAGAAGGTATGCATGAACTGCAAATTAAGAATTATGATTGAAGTAATAAAAAAAAGAAAAAAGCGAATCACAGCATAAACTTTAACGACAGCGAAGGCAATAATATTAAGAATACAAATGGCAAAAATCAGCGTAACGGTGAGACAGATGGTTGTTAATAATACCTATTTTTTAAGCTTTATTTAGCTATTTATTTTCTAGAAAAAAATTTGATACTGATGATCATATTTGTTGACATAGAATTTACCGAAACCAAAAGATTTGTGCTTAAAAAGTTACTAAAATTAAATAACTTTCTCGATATATGTACAAACGTGAATGGAAAAGGCAAAATATTGCAGAATTTAGCTGGTTCAGAGAGAACATATATATATAAAAAAGTTTCTAGAGAATTATTGTAGAGTTTTCATTCCAAATACTAAACAAAATTATTGTAGCATAACACTTTTGTTATTTTACAAAGTGGTATTTTGTGGGCAATAACAATTTTTATTGTTTTCGTAAGTGAACTTTCCATAGAAACAAAATTTGAGATAAATTATTATGCCAATCGTGCATTATTTTCTAATTTAATAACTATCGCCACTAGTTAAAATTAAATAGTATCACTTAAAAATTATATTTTTTATTATATTAATAAAAATTATACACTGATTTTATTATTTTGAAGATAAGGAATCACGGAATCATCAGAAGTAAAAATATGCACGTAGGGATAATAAAAATTAAAGTAATATGTAGTTGTCAATAATTTCTATCAAGGCAAAAACAATGCTGCTTTACAGATGTCTTTTACAATCACAGCCAAAGGAAAGATTATAACATTCAGGCTTCATATGCCGATGCCATCGGTAACTACATAGCATAATGGAATTAAAATCTTGTGTTCTAACACGAACAGATTTTAAGACGCACACGGTTTAAATCTCTAAGGTAACATAATATGAGCAAAACCTCATAAAAAGTATAGATGTTGTAAGAAAAATATAAATCGAATTCGTAAATCACATAGATAGATTTAACAGCATGTACTATTATAGTAAGTTATTTCACATAAACACGTATACATAGAACTGTACAGGATACCAATAGTAGCGGAATATAGCTTGATATCTCGCACAAATTTCATTGGCAAACACAAAAATCGAAATAATATTCTAAATATAATAACGATCCAGGGTGAACAAATAAACCAAATGAAAATGCATTCAAGAAGAAAGAGGAAAGGAAGATATAAAATGAGTGGGAAGACCCCGTGTTAATGAACTGTTGAATTAGCGAAATGATTGCAGGAGAAAAAATGTAGTTTACAGATAATAATACAAAAAAGGAGATTTTGGAATTATCGCTGCTATAACACGATTAAATGGAATAAGTAATGATTGACTGATTGAACAGTTAACTTGTGTGATCATTTATATTTATTCATGAGACGGAGCTGCATATAGCACAGTGCAAGAGTGATCACAGAGATGACGCCTAATCCTAGTTCGTTAAGCCAGAGATGCCAGTCGGTAGTGTGGAGGATGGCCTGTTCACTTAGGTAAGTCATGCCGGTGATACTGCAGCGAAAAACAAAGAAACATGTCAGAAAATACAAACATATTCAACAATTTAAATGTTTAGTATATAAAACACAATATTTTGAGAGCTAACTTCAGGAGGTACACAAATTAAATAAATAATACAATGTGTGGATAATAAATTGATATGAACCTAGTTTCAAAGAAGCATTTAATGAATAATATTGTAGCTAGAATACAAAAGACTAATTTGCCTAAAATATCCGGAGAATGTATTACATCGGGGTGCATAATTTTCAGTATTATAATAAAGTTCAAGTCAAGACAACAAATTTTCATAAATGCAATAATATAATAAGTCTCTATGAATATTATCTAATTATATAGACTATACGAAAAAAATGTCCGTTTAGCAAAAAAACTATATTTTACATATAATCATGAGCGATTTCATAAAATTCAAAGAGATATTAGCTTGTATGCTCCGTGGTAAAAAATACAGAGTAAGCATGATACTTTCTGTTGTTTATTAGTCTATGATATTATTTAGTCATATATTATATTTGTTTTAATATTTCAAATGTTAATTACTATTTATTTTCCGAGCATTGCAAACATAAAGTTACGAAAAATAGACTAATATACTTTCTTATAGAAATTTCACAGCGCAACAACATGAATGCATTTGAAGTATTTGATTTTGTTAATACTGCTTGGCCTGCAGAATGTTCTACTGTAAGACACATACGAAACTGTGTTAAGAATTTAAATAAGAAGAAAGGGACACGTTCGATCGGCAATTTGGTAAAGAAAGAAAACAAAATGAGACTAGAAAAGAGAATGATGATACTGTCAGAAACTTAATTGAAGAGGAAGATTCATCCCAAACAATTAATGATATGAGTACCAGACTACAGATATATATATCTCACAACATGGTTTAAAGAATTATAAAAGAAGACGAGAAAACGATTTGGAAAGGAACAAAGAGGGTACCACATAATCTTATTGAACTGAATAAAGCAGTAAAGGCTGTTGTTTAGTACTGATCGAATCTCTCTCAACAAGGTTATTTAGGAAAAATCTAATCACGGTAGATAAGGAATTTTTCTACTGTCGAAATTTCAAGCCACGCAATAAAATTAGTTGTTGGCTAAATCCTGCTGATGACCAACCTGTTTCACAAACGGGCAGAATGAAACTGACGGAAATCAAGTACCGAGTGATTACGGCTGTGTTTCGGAGAGGATTTCACTATTTTTAAATTCTGCCAAGGACGGAATTCAATGAATCTGTAAACTCAGAGAGATACGTCGAGTATATTATTAATTTGGAACATTTCTTATTGCAGCAAAATCCATTTCTTTGAGAGAATATGAGACTAATTCAGGATGACGCTCAGCTTCATGTTGCTGCTAACACGATTAACTACATTGTATACCACAACATCTTGAGGCAGCCAGCATACAGTCCAGACTGTAATCTATGAGACTGCTTTCTTTTCCTACGATAGCTAGAATCTTAACTTTGCAACAAGAGAAGAGATTGAACGTTGTACTTTGGTAAACACCTTTGATTTTTGTGAAATCATTCATGATTGTATCTAAAATATACATCTTTGCTAAACGGACATTTTAAAGTATAGTTTATATTATACAAATAAGCACTAGTAGTAAGCTTAGCAGTGCTTAAATACCGTTTTCTTATCTTCGGAAAAATGCACAGATAATTAATAAAAAAAAAACTTATGATAAATAGATGGCGTTATTGTTAAATAATAAATAAAAGCAATAAACCTCTAAATTTGATGTTACGGAAATTTTTCCTGTGATTGTGCGGCATGTGTATTGAGTCTCAATTATGTAATTAAACACATTGTATATGTGAATTCTTTCTTTAAAATACAGTAGCTAAACAGACGATAAAAGAGCGTACTTTAAATTTCGACAGTTAAATTAGTTCATTTCATAATGAACCGTGACATGATTTAGAGGAAAAAATCGTACTGCTTGTAGTGTTTATAAATTGATAACATTTTGTATTGCCGTATAGTAGTAAGCTCAGACCAAAAAATAGTGTATACGTTTGCAGTATGACAGTAATACACACAAATTGTCAGGTTTTAAGAAAGACAAAATGTGCTAACAAAGAAGAAAAACTAAAATAAACAACACCAGTGAAATGAATAGAAATTATAAACTACAAATAGACATACCATTGCTGGTCCACAGTACCATTGCTTGATGAGTAATTGAATTTAGGACAAAATTCCAAAGTTTTGAACTCATTAATCGCCAATCCGTTAAGACTATATCGAAAAATGGAAAGGTAACTGACCCACTGCAGCCAAGATCCCATGGTTCCGACGTTGATTAGAAAGCCTCCAAATATCTGCACAAAGATAAAGGCTATACATATCACAAAACTGAAATAACTTGAATAATACTCATCACAAATTAAATTTAAGTAATATTTGAATGAGTAAAACAAATGTTGTTTACTTTTCAAAATTATATTTTACTAAATAAAATATTTTGTTAGTTCATTGAAATTTACTAAATGTCATTATAATTATTTGATATGTTGTTTAAACATTAGATGTACGATTAGTTACTATCTATCAACAAATAGGTTAATAGGTATTCCGAATTCTATTTTTATGTTTTGAACTTGTTTGATAACTAATAAAAACCAATAGTGGCAAAGCAAATAAAAACCAATAATTGACTTAAAATACTAAGTATAATTATTAAGTATTTTCAACAGATTTCTGATATATTAGTATAAAAAGTCCCCACGCGAATTAGGTAAGAATGAAAATATAAAACATGCATTAATGAGTGTGTAATTAACGAACATTGGTTTGTACCAGTCCTGACAGCTAGTTTAGGACTTATTATTTTAATATAATACATATTAGTTTGTCGTCAAAAATATTTAACCTTAAAAAAGTAAATAAAGATCTGTCGAAAAATATTTGTCCGCACATTTCGTGGAATAATAGTGACAACTACCATAAAGGTGAGAGTACTAAAATTTCACGAAGGCTACTATTCTTTGTTAATCTATTTATAAATAATTGATTTTCCTTAAAAAATACAACCGTTGTTTCTGTAGCTTTATTAAAAAAACAGTAGGTATTCTAAACCAGCTTTTTTAACACACCATCATGATAACATAAGCAATAGAGATGAGAATGTTGGCCACGCCGAAGATGCTGACACTGGCCGAGACGAAAAAGGCGATTCCGCAGCCAGCGACTGTCGTTAATACAAGATTTAACTCGTAGAAGAAGAAGGCACCAGCGTCCAGGCGCAGTCCCGCCATGAAGTAGGTCATTGGCATGAAGAGTACCACTGGCATCACCTTGATGGGAAGCATATCGCAGAGGATTTTCCCGATGAAATATACGCTCACCCGATAGTAACCACTGGAGTTCTCGTGACTGAAGGGACAAATATTAAAATCGGACATACAAGATCATTTTTATAAAATAATGTTATATATTATTACATGAAAAAATAATCATCAAGAACTAATTGTTAAATATATTTTATTCTTTTTCACTCTCTTATATTTTCTAATTTATGTAATTCTTAATGAATCATAAAATAAAATCATAAAAGACATTTTATTATTTTTTGTGTATTTATTTTCACGTATACTGATAACCAATTATACTATTTTAACAACTACTATAATTTTAAAAATTATAACAAAACATTTATGAAAAAATAAATAAAACCAGACAACAGCAAAAAACAATTTTGTTAACCAATTACATAAACATTAAGAATAAATAAGTATAACTGCATAATTTAATAGTTCTACTCCCAAAAACTCAAGTTATACTCCAAAACGCAACTATAGCCCAAATACGGTAACTACAAAGAGACAACACCACCATGTAACAATCTGTAATCAAAGGATATATCTATAATTATAGAATTTATAATCTTAGTTATATTTCTATAGTTAATTATAGTTATAATCTATACACACACAAAAGTGGTACTATGTGAAAGAAATACCTCTCTCACATTATGTGAAAGAGAACTTAAAATGAAGCTTTTTTCGAAAAGTAAAATATATATTTTACTATAGCACATAGAAACTAAAGATAAACTCTATAAAAACTGACATCACGATAACACATTCCATTTCTAAAATTTGTCATGTATGTTCCTATGGGTTCCTAAATTATTTGTGCCAATATTTTCAGTCCATTCGTTCGTAAATGACTTATGATTTCGAAATTTTCTAAAATAAACCATTCTGATTCATACAATATATTTTTTCTGTCAACGTTTTTTGTCAAATGGCTAAACTAATGGTTGTGAATGCTATATCGTTTAAATCCCGATCATGGGACAAAAGATTCCTTTTTGACAATCCGATTAATAAGAATATTTGAGAGAATGCACAGTAACAGATAAACACTATATTGATTCTACTAAAAGTTACCAAAAATATTGTTGTATCAAATCAATTGACAAAATTATTAGCATTATATCAAGAATGGCATTTTTTTTACAAAAATATGCATTACTAACAAAATGCAAGTCAAGAAACAAGTTCAAAAATAAAATTAAAATAAAAGAAATTAATAAAGCATAACAAATATAATCGACTACAGTAAAACTGCTTTACTTGTTAGTAAGTAATAAAAGCTATTTATAAGCTATAAAAAATAAAACGATATATTTTGATAGCTTATAATTTTTTCCCTTTTATACTAATATGTGAAACGCAATTTTTATTAAATAAAAAATCAATAATTTAGAAATAATGTTTTAGTTTTACAGAAGAAAAGTTAGATGTGTACTCACATGAATATGACCCTCTCTTTAATAAAAATCTCAATGGCAGACAGATTGACAAAGATCATTTGGACAGCGGAGAAAAAAAACAGACCCATCCGATTCTGGATGCCCGACTCAGTGGAGTCGTCAAGCGGATGATAAACAGTTCCAACAGAGAGGGCAAAAAAGAGGTAAACAGCGAGCTGGACAACGGAGCTATGTGGGTTACGGAAGAGGTTCACCCCGGTGCGCCAGCACATCCACCAACACTGGGTCCAGAAGTTGGTGGGATAGGCTACATGGTTGGCCTTGCGCACCTTCACCTTCTGTGGGGAATTGGGGTTACTGGGGTTGGAGGGGTTGTACTGGGTGTTGTAGATGCCCTCCACTTCTTGGTTCACTCTGTGGGACAAGGAAAGGGTTAGGGTTGCATAGACAAAAAACACTATCTTTATACACACAGTTGTGCATGTACCTGTAAATACTTACATTACAAATATTATAAATCTATAACACTAAAATAAACTCATTTGATTTATTACACATCCAGAACAGTTTGATTATTCCTTCCCCAGGAGTACCTATAACAATAATAAGAAAGAAGATTGACCTATTCTATTACTTTCCACATTTTCTTGTATTTATTTGCATACATTGAATACAACCATGCGCATGTATTATAATCATTATTTGTATGTAATTATCAATATTGCTAATCATACTCCTGACCTAACAAATGGAACCGTTGAATCTATCGTTTTTCGATTAATTATGTGTCTGTATAACTAATTTTCATACTAAGTATGATATCTGAATTGATTTCATATGCATCGCGTTGTACATTTTTGTCAATGGAAAATCGCTGTATTTCAATGAAGTTTGCATAAATGGGTAAGAAATAAGTATTATTATTATTATAATTTTTAGATTAATTATAATGACTTTTACCATTTTTACATATCACACGAATCTATAAAATATAGTTAGCTACATTTGTATCTAAACATTTACAATTTAAGAAATATTGTATTTAAAGTATTATTTTACAAAATCTTTAGAGTAAGAAAATAGTAGTATTAAACTGATATCAATAATCAAAAAGAGTCGCAAGTCTATCTAAAAATACTCTATGGTATAGAACATGATATCTATCAAAACAATTGATTAAATAAGTGGTGAAATAAAAGTTTTAAGTAACTTAAATACAACCCACTTAAATAAAATGCAATAACTATTGATGTGAATAACCTAATGTTTTAAACAATTATATATCATAGATTTGAGCCTAAAATACGCAATGTTAAATACAAAATATTGCTTAAAATTAATTTTAAATTACCTTTGGCATATTAAAGAGTTTGACCAGGCTAGGATCAGCCGTTGAGAAATTTGCGTGACTGATTCTCCAGTATGAATGCTATCGTCGCCTAAAAAACGGAATAGAGATATTGTTTCAATATGACTACAATAGAGATAAAAGAATGGGCTATACGAGTCAAAGCTTGTGTTTTTGAAATAGATGAAACATAAGTAACTTACGTGGAAAAAGAATTTCAGGAAATTATAAATTATTTTATAGTAAGATTTTAAGCCATATTAATCTTAGAGCAAACTGTGAAATATTACAAAAATATAAAAAAAACAATATTATATACAATATGTATTATCTTGATCTATTATTAGTAGCAAAGTGCTGAAAACACTTATTTTTAATATTAATTACGGAGCTTAAAATTTAATAAGGAGCAGTACTTTATTTTCAAGGAGTTTAAGGGATACACAATGATTTAAAAAAGCTTAATACAATAGCGCGTCAGTTTTCAATTCGGAAGACGAAAAAACAAGGATAAATGTTTCCAAATCTAGTATTCTATGTATTTTTAATATATTTTTAAATAAAACTAGCATACATATAATAAACCAATTAGGAAAGGTGTTAACATATGCAAAAATTGCAAAAACAGACAATAAATTGAATGACATACAAAATAAAAAAGTTCTTTTAAAATGATAGTGACGATCTTTTACACTGATCGTATTGTAATACCATGCAAACAAACAAACAAACATTTCGATGAGCAACAATGAATATATGTGGAAATATCTATCATAAAGTGAATATTTCAACCAAGCACTACTATACTATATTTCTGGCCATTGAACTATTTTAACTTTTCAAACAATAATAAATAATTGACATCTAATAAGAAACCAAACTATTTGACAGCAGTGATCACTTCGGATAATATTTGTCAACTTGTATATACCTAGTTCGCTTAACCTTACCGTTATGTTCACCAGTAGCCAACGTGTTTTCTTCTGATTATATAGACATAGACATTAGTTAGAATTAGGTATTGTTGAATAATAGTGAGAACGTACCTAGTATCACAGAAATTGAAATTGAAATAATAAATATTTACCGATTGTACAAAATAACTAATGCGATATAATGTAGTATAATTCCATTAGATTTCAGAAATATAATATTATGCACATAGGAGAAAGCGTATAAAAATAACCAAAGGCTAAAGTTATGAAATAGAAACAAAAGGATTTATATCTATAAAAGTGAAATAGCAAAGCGGTGTATTACAAAGTTAGTTGAATTATGGATCAGGTTAAAAAAACAAATTAAAAAGAATAACATATACATTTGGCTGAAATGAATCACATTCAATAATGAACCCTATAATAAAATACAATGGATTACACAAATAGCTATACATTTTAGGCGTAAAGAAAGAAACACAAGAGAAAGTATCTATATTACTATTGTGAAATTATAACTTTAATAAATTGATCAAGGTAAACAGTACCAATAAACTTATAGGTAACTAAACAAATGGTTAGCTTTATTTAAAAATAATTATACATGTAACTGTAACTGTAAAGATAAAAATAAACATTCACTTACTCTCTGTAATAGACTCGATGTCATTATTTGGATTTGAAAATGCTAAAGAAAGAAAGTATAAAATAGTTAGTTATAGAGAATTATCAAAAAGATTAATTACTCATAATTTCAATAAATATGGAGGTTTAACTATCAAGTCAAACCTGACATATAAAAACAACATTCTAGGAGAAAAATTGTGCACAAAAAATATACAATTTGTGAAAAATTCTAGCATAAAAATATTGTAATTGAATATATATATTTTTGAATTAAATAAATAATATAAACAAATATCAATACAGGAAAACGAATCCAATATATCCAGTGAACTAATAATTATTGATAGATATTTAATAATTTCCATAACGTGCAGAATACCCGAAAAACACCTTTAAATCAAAGAAAAAAATCGTTCCAATTGGATAACCAAGCAACACAAAATCTAGTAAGTAGATACTGAGAGTGCAAAATACCTGGATTTCGTCGACGTTCTAGTAGATAACATAACAAAACACGGATACATGTAATAGCAATAATAATATGATAATGTATTTCATAAAATGAAAGAATGCATACGACTTACTGTCGTCTTCAGGAACATTTCCGTGTTTAACTTCCCCATGCAGAATATCCATGAAAAAGTCTGGAGGATTGTTGAAGTTCTCGCAAACGTAACCTACAAATCAGAAAATTAAGATAGTGAGGCATTCATTAATTCGCAGATTACATCAGGGAGAATTTGGATTACATCACTCTTCGTGATATCTAAGCGTGCAGGTGTTACTAGCTTATGAGATACAATTTCCTTTTTTATACCGTCTTAGCAGTTAATATTGACACACATAAGTAATTATTGAATGTTTAACATTATTAGTTTTAGTTTCACACTATCACTACAGAGTCCGCACTTCCACATTTTGGAGTCATTAGCCACATTTGGACCCAATAATTTTAAAACTTTCTAATGGAGTTAGTTTTAAAACTTCAATTGAAACGAAGATATTTTTTGTAACACATTCTATAGAAAATAGTCAAAAATTTGAAGTGTATATAAAAATTTCGGATAAAATTTTTTTAATAAAAAAGTAGCAATAAATTTAAATATCTTTTTATTTATAACGCGTTTCGAGACAAATTGTACACTTAACAGGAACAATACACATATAATTGGCTACATACTTGCAGATAATTTAATAATTTATGTAATATTACCCGAATATAATATTATCTCATAATTATTTTTCAAGTTATTTTACTTTTATTCACCATACTTGTTTATAAGTATTTGCTTGTAAATTTAAGTTTCTGTCTAAGAAAGTAAAAAACGACAATATATAGTTTTTAAAAGATTTTCTGTAAAAGTCTAACAAATTATTAGATAAATAGTCACAATTAAACGTATATTACATGTTAGTTATGTTGTATCGTTTACATTATACTATTTATGTATCACTTTTACACCTTTCCATTTTACAATATAATGTATTGTGTGAATTATAGTGAAAAAATCTTTATTTAAAATACTGTGTAAACAATACTACAGATTATTATATATTTTATTAAAAATAACTAATTTCTTTGTAAAACCAATATACTACTTATATATTTTTAGTAATATGACGAAAAACTACTGAATTCTTAATAGTAATAATTATTGGCTAATCAAAAATAGTTTATATAACAATGTCTACCGTTATAGACGATGTCCTCTACCATAGAGTAATGAAGTACAACTTTATATTTGAGGTAACTCATTCCGATCTCACCAGAAAGCTGCATGCCCATCCTATATACATGCTGTACTAAAACATAGGCATCATTCATATATATCATACATTCTAGCTATTGCTATTGCCTAAAATGGAGAGATTATCTCGCGGTTAGCTCTGTATACAAAATATTTTTTTTCACAGACTGTAACGTGGTATCTCGGTCACCCAATTTGTTTACAAGACATACAGCAAGAAAGATGCTACTGGAATTGAGAACTCACCGACAGACTTGAAGTACATTAATGGGTGATTGTCCGCCGGTCCATGATACACTAGCTGTCCCTTACAGACCATGGTGAGCGTGTCGAACAATTTGTAGATTGAGTATTTCGGTTGGTGGATCGAAAATATTATTGTACGACCACGGAGAGCAAGACTGCAGTGTGTTTAAAATGGAGCAAAGGGAATGTTTGATAAATTAATGGGAAACTGATATTGAGAATCGGAAACATCTCATAATAATGAATTAAATTAAAACTATTTTATCGTAAGATTATATAAATCTGACACATCCAAAGCAATGGCGTAGCTAGACATATGTACGTAATTACGTACCAAAATTTACTAATTTAGCGTATTATTTTAAACGATTTAAATTATTTTCTTAAACATTTCGTATCTATTACATACAATAATTGCATGATGCACTGTGTATACGCTGTAGTTATAAATATAGACATTTTTCTTATTTAGTAAACTGGATAACAGAACTGCATATACCAGCCTAGATAATTCACTTAAACAAATTTGGGTGATTAAGTCATTTAGAAGCATCAATTGTCATCTATTCTCATTATTTGAGCGCTCAAGGAAATATTTAACAAACATATTTAAACGATTACCCACGAAAGTTTTAATCGTCAGCATCATAAACTGAAGAAAACGAAATAAGTTTTAATCCTTGATGGCAGAATAAATATCGCAAACAGGGAGAATCGAGTTTTTTCACTGTGCTTCAAGAGTTGAAAGCTGATAATGACCCCATACTGACATTATTCAAGTATATGCTTCAAGTAATGAAACGTACAGTGTCCAAAATTAATTAATATATCGTTGTGGTGAACAAATACATAATTCATTAGATAGTAGATTTGACCAGCAATGAACCTTATTTTTGCATTTTAGGTGGACGAATGCACTGATGTTTAAAAAAAGTGATTCTGTACATTGAGAGTCAAGAAGCTGTTAAGGCTAAGAGAAGACTTCCTGTATTTTATCGAGGCAAATTCTACAACAGGAGAAATATTTTGTAAGTACAATTTTAAAAAGTTTGACTACATTTGGTATAGATGATGATCGCTCAAGGCTATGATGCTGGAAGTAAAATGTCAAGGAAAAATAAAGGCGTGCAAGCTCGAATTCAGCTACCTGATGCTATATTCATTGTTTAGAACACTGCTTGAACCTTGTTCATTCATCTAAAAAACTTTCAGTGAGAAATATGACAGGAACTGTTCAAGAAGTTGCATTTGCATTCTTTTCATATTCCGCAAAACGTCTTCATAAATCTCAATAAAGCCAGAATTGACATGTCTGGTTGAGTTAAATTACGAGATCTCTGGGAAACAAAATTGTCCAGCAAAGCAGATTTTTGTAGGACAGTTCGTTTTACTGTTATTTACATCTTTTAAAGTTATAATTGCAGCTTTGAAAGAAGACACTGATAGTAAAACTCGAACTTAGCGTTATTTAATTTTGAAGTAGATATTACTGAGACGATGAGATCTTATAAAGAGGATTCCAAAATTATTTTAGTTAGCAGAATATTTTCATTCATAAAAATGACGGATTACATATACATATATATATATACACGAAACAAGGCGGACGAATACTTCAAACCGCTATTCAACAAAGCCTCTGCCATGGCGAATAAATACAATATTTCAATGACCAAATGTGTGACTCTCTGACATGCCATCGCATAAATGTTGATGTAGAATACACAAAAATGTATTTGAAAATTTGTACACTCCTTCAGTTTGTGAACCATTTCACAGGTGAGTTGAATGAGCGGTTAATCTTATCAGAATATCACTGTCTAGCTCAAACATTGTTTCCAATTCATCAGAATTCCCAAATAACGACAGATATCTTTATGAGCTATTTACCTGTAGCTTTATTGTCGAAGAAGATCGCGCTCACTCTCCAAGATTTTCAACATTTTAAGTTACACTTTATTATAATTTTTCAGAATTTATTTTAAAAGATGCGTATAATAAATGGTTTGTATATTATAATTGTAACTAATTAAGGGTAAGTATATATGCGAGGGTCGGTCAATAAAGCCGTGGATTAGGTAGGAAAACATAATTGCCATTTTTGTTCCTATCTATTAACTATTAGAAGATTAATGTCTATGTAAAAATATCAAATGTCTATGTCATAATATATAGTTTGGATATATTTTTGTATATTAAAATAAGAAATTTAGGAAACATGGAATTAATAACCGAGAATTTTAAGTTTACGATATTTTATGACTTATGTGATTTACCACTCTAAGTTTACAACAATTGCAAGCTGCTTATTCTGAACTTTCTCCATCAAAGTCATGTGTTTACTAATGGTTTTCTGAATTTCGCAACGGCGGAAGTCCCTGGAATATAAAGACCATCTAGGGTGACCAGTGTCTGCCAGAAGCAGGGATATCGAAGAGAGTGTCAACAAGCTGATGAATGAAGATTGTTGAATGAAGATTGTTGAATAACATTGGAAAACACCAGTGTAATCCTTGGAATCTCAAAAGGCAGTGTCTACAAAATAATTCACAACAGGCAGAAATATTTCAACAAAATTGGTTCCACACAATCTTTCTGAGGAATAGAAATGTAAAATAGAAAATTCTGGCTCGATTTCAGAATGGTAACAATCATCTTATCCGAAGAATTGTAAATGGTATTGAAACGTGGTATACCTGTAAGCCAAAGCAGCAATCTGCTAGTGGAGAACTACTAAAGAGTCCACTTCTGTCAGGTTCCTGGGGTTTTCAACATAAAATAATGAATTTAAATGGTTTTTTCGGAAACAAACTTCAAAAGTTAATTTTTTTACATAGACATTAATATTCCAATAGTTAATAGATATAAGCTAAACCATATAAGTATTTTCTTACCTAGTCCACGAACTTTTTGACTGGCCCTCGTACATATCGATAACTTTACTTTTTTTATCACTTTCATTATATATATATACATATATATATATATAACATCATGTATATAATGCACATGAAAGTTTTATATAACATTTTGACTGATTGCTCTGACTATATAACTACATTTTGTAATTTTATTATATTTGAAAAATTGTTTTATATTATAAAAATGTTTAATATAATATTCTGCGTACAAACAATTAATGTCTGGATACACTTTTGTAAAGCATAGATTATTTCGCAACTATGACTTGATCTTGATAACAAGCTAGTTAAAAATTAATATATCACGTTCATGATAATGAATGAATCAATAAATGCCCCCTAAAGACACACTTCTGGTAAATAGATAGCACGCAGATGAGGTTGGCGTATAGATAACCGAGTTATTACTAAAACATAGTATCTATAGGGTCCACATTACGGGGTATAGTGGTACTTGAAAGACGAAAAAAAGATGGAAATCCTAAAAATAATATTAACAATATAGTTTGCAATATAGAAAAAATTATTTAGAATAATTGCAAAACAGATCAATGACAGAAACACGAACAAATTTTAAATTAGAGTATTATTATAGTATATTGAAGTCATAGAAAATGAACCTAAAAAATATAAAAAACAGCTTCCTCAGTTAGCGTATTATTTTTGTTCTAGGTTTAATAGAGATTCTGATAAAGTAATATTATTTCAAGATTCGGAACAATTCCTAAAACATAATGGTACTCTGACTTTAACAACTCTAAATAATCAATGTTTTAGAGTAATAATTTTGAAAATTAAAAAAAAAAATCCTATTTTACTTTAATTGAATAACCAAAGATTATTGCATTATTCTTCTAAACTCACTTTCTAAGTGTCTTGATGACGGACCCGGCTGTGAAAGCGTCCAGCCCGGTTGTGGGTTCGTCAAGAAATAGGACGGATGGATCGGTGATTAACTCCATCCCAATGTTGGTCCGCTTGCGTTCACCCCCGGACACACCACGGATCAATTCATTTCCGATCTATACAGTAGTTTGAAAAAGTGTAGTGAAAGATAGAAGTCGTATAATATTTAAAAAACATAACAAAGTTATACACATATTTGTGTATTATGTGAAAATATATATTTATGAAAATGATTAGTCGCAAAACTGTTAAACTGTTGTAATAAATAGGGATTACTTAATACATAGAGAAACCACTCTTGTAATTTTTTAAATAGTTTAATACTACTTGTTTTGTTACATATTATTTAATATAACTAGCATAACTAATTTATGTAAACTTTAAATAAAATACACTGATTTTTAAACATCGATAATTTTTAGTAGGAAGAGGTAATATACATAGAGAATCAATTAGAGTGACTAATCTATGCTGCGTAATGTTCTATGGGTAATGAGTTTTTATGCAATATCTAGGTATGTGAATTTATACGTTTGTGTATATACGAATTTTGATATCTATGAGCTTCAAACTAAGAAAAATAATTGTTGTACATTAGTTCCACTGCCAAAATAAAAGGGTGTATAGTTTGTATGAAGCAATAAAATAGTTTATAATTTTAATCTTCTAAAAATAAAAAAATCGCTAAATAGCAGCCAAGAATTATAAATCAATAATGTTATTTTTGTAAATAGTTAACAAAAACTAGTTTCATAAAAAAAATTACACAGATAATGATATTATAAGCCTGTTTGTGCGTTGCAACTGAAATATATATTTACCAAGAATACATACTTGATTTGAATACAAATCTGAAGGGATAAAAAATTAATATTATAAACGATTACTATCCAAATAATAGAGAACAGACGAGACGCGCATGCTATTTGAAATTAGATCTGACGCCGTTAGGCCAGGGATCTAATCGATAACAACACAGGGTCGAGTTCTGATTTATTAAATTTTACTGTTTATGCACAAGGCAGCTATCGTATGCGGACAAAATCTCATCTTAAGATGATTATTTTAGAAATCTCATCTTAGGATGATAAACGAAGATGTTACTGATCGATAGCATCCGCATAAAACAAAGAAAACATTTGATAAATTTTGTATGATAAATTACTATTATATCTTAATTTCTCACATATGGGATACAATACATACATTTAAAAAATCTATATTAATAATAATTCATCTTTAATACAACTTTCAAAATTACTGAGTTAGTGTAAAAATATAAAATAAAATTATTCGTGGCAATTGTATGTATAATAATATTATCTACGTAGTTAAACTTTCTGAATAAAATGATAGAATTATTTTTATAAACTACATAATATAAAAAAAACACATTTTCATTAATATAATCATGGTGGATTTTAACAATTTTGATATTTTTTGGGGAATTAATATAAATTTTCAGAAAAAGACTTGCTAATTTAATTTTTATACAACTTACTGTAAGATACTCATACATCGAAATTATACAAACTTTCCTGCGCCAAATAATTATTTGAGTTCTCATAAGTTAATTAGCGATTTTTGTATCTACAAACTTTGATGTTATCTGGATATTCACAGTATAATAAAATGAATTATAATATTCCTAGTTGTTAAATTTAATAACAAGAATACTCATGTATAATGAATCAACTATATTTTGATCAATTTGGAAATGTTCTAGAATTTTGAATATAATATTACATTTTGCGTACCAATATTGTGAATAAATGGTCTACACCGTTATTTCCCCTAAAACATCCTTCTACAGAATTGTTTTGTCGTTAACACTTCTTAAATTCTTATTCAATTCGACATTAGTTACAACTGGCTACGTTAAGAAATCGTTTATGTTGATTAAGTATTAAATTATATTTTTATTTATTTTTAACAGTTTTACTTAAAAATATGAACATTGTCTAAAATGTAACCTTAAAAAATTTCACTACTTCACACCACTAACCCTGTGTTTGGGGACATTGGACATTCTACCTATATGTTTAACATAATTCCTTTTGGATTGATATCTTGTGGAGGCAATCAGTAATACCGCTGAGCTGTCTTCTATTATGTTAAACTTTAAGCTATCCCGAAGTAGCTTACCTCTGGTTCTATTTATTTGGTTGCACCAATTAGTTTAATACCCATTTATCCGCAAGCCGCTAGTAAAAAGTGAAAAGATCCATAAGACGGGGTACTCACCTTACTATCAGCAACATTCAGAAGTCCAAGTTCTTCAATGACATCGTTGACCTTGGCTTTGCGATCCTCTTCAGTAGTTTTTGACGGCAGTCGAAGAGCAGCCGAGAAGCGGAGATTCTCCCGCACAGTCAGTGTACCCATCACAATGTCGTCCTAAAACAACATTAAATAAATATATATATATGTATGTATAATATGCTAACGAACCATAATTTGCGTAGGTGCAAAATAATTAGCAACCTTATCTAAAATGACAAAATTCTTTTGAATGAAATAAAAATGAGATGATTATACATATTAAATACAAGCTAATTTAGAAAACATAAAAAACACTTAAACAACACTAAAATAAGTGACTGCATTATTGTGAATCCAACGCTTATGATTGTATCAATACTTAAATAGTATTAATCATATTAATCCATACGATTAAATAAAATATCTTTATAAAATCTGTCTTTTAAATATAACATATTATGTCCTTTTATCTTTGAACGAAGAATTGTGCGAAGTTTTGACGCGATGTATCCATGACCTATCTTAACTTATCTATGTAGACACAGGCAGGGTTCTGGCGCGTTCTTCTTCGATACGGATGTACCTGAGTTGACAATCGGGACTGTGCTCTAACCAGTTTAGCTTGTCAAGGAGGTGGTGATCGCTTATTTGGAATTCGTTGTTTAAATAGTATCTTCACATATAGTTTATTATTTGTGTAGTTCATTTTAATGATTTATTCTGACATTATATTGATAGATTTAATTATATAATATTGTATTTAAAGGTATTAAGTTTTATACTTTTGCGATTTTGTACACAAAAAAGAGTTAAAATATAATACTTTTACACTAATTAAATAACAGTAAATATGATATATAAAATAAATATAGATCTGCCAAGATTTAGAGTCTAAAAAACTGCATTTCATGTTGGGGGAAGCTCCTTGTTGGGTGTAAAGTTTTTGTATTAAAATATTATATTAATTTGAAAACAAGAAAAAAATAATTTCAAGTTATAGTTTTAACTGATTCGTTCAAAACATAGCTGAAACAAAACTTGAATACAAAAGTATCATCGAAGTATATTATTAATCCCTTGACTTATGCAGGAGACACAATTTTATTTTGTAAAAAATGATATAATTTGGAGTTCTTAAATTTCGTCAATATAGAATTTTTCAACACACTATGACTAAACTAGTTTATAAATTGAGGAACGTGTGGGCATAGACAACTAAGAGTGTGTTTTGGGTCAAATTTTCGCACCATGTAACATATCCTCAGAATTTGCATTAATATGTGGTGCAGATAAAAGTCCGAAATTTACTTATTTTAATACGGAACCGATATATCGTTATAAAACCATGTATTCAATTAGTGTTATATTGAATCACTTCAGTCTGGTCAATTTGATTTTAATTGGGAGAGGAAATGTCTGAAATTGGTAAATTGAGTATCGCTCGGTAACCGTGAGAGGAAAAAGCCAAGTCATACCAAGTGACGCTTAATAATTTCGCAATTTGATCATTTTTCCACAAATCACTGTATTAACTTCTATAGTATTTAAGAATTCGATATTTTCAGTGGCAGACAGGTTGTTAATTTGTTTATTCTCCAACATATGGTCATGATGCAACCGATGACTTTTTTTGATTAGTTAATTTTACAATCTACTGCGTCTGTCAAAACTGAGGGTTTAATAAATTTTCTTAGCAAGTCTCCGAAGTTTGTCAAGTTACTCATAATATGAATCTGTTAATCTGAGTTTTGCAAACTTATATTCAGTTTGATATTTGATGAAACATAATGTAACAAAAATTGGAAATATAAATAGTATAAATAAATAAACAACTAGTTAAATAAACCAGTATCATGATCCTTTTAAAATATAAAAAAAGCCTCTGGTAATGTTAACCATATTCATTAAATATTAAAAATGAATCCATAATGTGTTTGCCACGTAAAAAATCAATAAAACAATTAGTGGTTTATTAAATCTACTACATAAGTGCCTGAGTTTTGATGATGTTAATTAAATTGATGACGAGCTATAGGTATTTTATCGATGACTCGTATACTGTTGGTTACAAATTGTTTAAGTACGATTGAAGCACACTGAATTGTTGTATTGTGTAGTTGAAATAATAAGTAACGAGTGCAATAATTATCTAACACGGTACTAGACTTTATAAACGTTAGATGGACAATGCTGTACTCGATATAACAAAACCTAAACGTATTTCAATGACGTACATACGTCATATTATAGTATAGCTAATTCAGTCTATACTCTTGTGTGGAAATTAAGTGTCTAAGTATGTAAAAGGCTAAGTATTTTCTGTGAATAACTATTTGCTTCCAGCATTATTGGTTAGTATATCCAGGGAGTACTATAAGTTCTATATAATACCATATGTATTATATAGAACTTATAGTACTCCCTGGTATATCATACTATATCTAATATAGACAATTTATTAAACTCACCTGTACAACGTAGCCGGATGCACATTTAAAGTTGTCTGGTTGAGGTGCACCGTCAACTAAAACGTCTCCTTGTAAATACCTAGGATCCTTTCTTCCAGCGAGTACATCAAGAAGGCTGTAATTTATAATACGAATAAAACAAACTGACGTAAAAATATAGGTAATTTGAGAATTTCTCCAGGATTTTACATAACTCAATTAGAAGTGAATTCTAGCAAAATATGCCACTCTAAATGTAATAAAATGTAGTACTAGTATACGTAGCATATACTAGCATATGTAGATGTCAAAATTAAGTTAAATTCTGTTACATAATATCTCAGTTGTGTTCATAAAAAATTGGTTAAAATAAACTATTAAATTAATATGCATTAAAAAATTAAAACAAACTTTATATATACCAATCGTAACGAAATTAAAATGGTGGATTTTATTGTCTTAGATGACAACGCTTGATTAGCTTAACATATCATTATAATGATAGTATAATTTGAAATAAATTTTGAAAAATAGAACAACAAATTACAAATACTGTTGAAACTATTTTAAACTTTATAGAAATGCAGCTTAGCTGTGATGAAACTTGTTACGTTAAAATAATATTATTATTTAACAATCAAGTTAAGAGGTATATAGTATCTAAATAATTTATTCCGCAGACTCGATAAAAATAGATCCCTTCCAAATAGCAGGGTCGAATAGCAATTAGTTTTAATAGTCTACTATTTACATTAAACTGTAACGTCTACTGAACTACACAAGAACACAAAATTGATGGCTTCTCAAATTGATAATGTACATAATAATATTATGCTGTATATTTATTGATCGATCATTACGTACAATTATATTAGAATTAAGAATAAGTCTGTCGTATTCAGTTATGAGGAAGTTCTCAATAATAGAGCGTTGAAGCAATGAGCTGGTTACACCCATAGTATGTGCATTATACACCTATATATCGCCTACTATCTCTGAACAGTTTACCTTACCCCTATATTAAATAGTGAACCTCACACTCCCCCAATCAATATTTACAAAAGAAGTGAGTTTATAATATAATGCAATTTACACAGTAAGCAGATTGTGGTCTGTACTGTTGCCTTGATAAATAAATTATTACGACAACTATTGCTATACCCATAAAATGATCAACTAGTTATCGTAGCACTTCAGATTCTCTGAATATAGTTCTCGATATACATAAAAAAACAAAATGTAGTCCAATTCAATTTAGATTTCCACAAATAACCAAAACAGTACAACATTTAGTAAAAGGTACGAGCTTCTCATAGAGCTTATAATTAATAATGTTAATAGAGATTGGGGTTAAAATTAAAAATTCATAATAAATGACAAGTAGAATACATTGAAAAAATATTTATGCAGCAAAAGAAATAATTTTAACTCTCAAAAATCGTTTCGATAATATACTATTAACATATTATATATATAATATTAAATATAAGGTTAAAACAATAATAAAAACTAAGCGTTATACAGAATTGAAAAAAAAACAGTATTATCAAAATTGTATCAGAATGATTATAAAATTATTCGACACGAAATTATAAAAAAATTGATGGATAATGACTTTTAATTTAAAAACATATAAAATAAAATAATAAAATAAACATGAATATATATATATAGTAAATTATAGCCATTTTAAAAAGAAAGAATAAATTGATAATTATAAAGTATTCAAATAAAGTATTATAATTAAGTAATGTAAAATTTAAATGAGATCGACGAACTGCAGTATTATTTTGAGAATATATTTTTGATTTACGATTAAATAATTTAAATGTGGTGTACTTCAACTCTGAATAAAATGAACCATTACTGTTATTATAAAAGAAAACTGATATACAAAATTACAATCTATAAATACCAGAATTTTTTTTAAAAACATCTAAAAAATGTTTTGACATCCGTACTTATTTTATGTTTAAAATAAAATCTATCACAAATAATATACTGTATTATGACTCTAATATGTAGGAACTTAATTAATATCAATAGGCATGTGAATAAAAATCACGTGAACGTGAAACATAAAAAACTACTATCGAAAGTTAGTTAGATTAATACTCCATCTATGATGATTAAATTAATAAAATAGAGGGAATATATAAAACTAAATTTGCATTACAAGTTATTCATTTTATTAACAAAATTGGTGCATATGAATTTAAGAGATCTCTAACAATATTGTACAGATTTAAAATTACATTTTATAACTTACGATGATTTTCCACTGCCGGTGGGCCCCATAATAGCATTCATTCCCGGCCGAATAACTCCACTGTAAGGAGAAAAATTTGGACATAATATATTTTGAAATTACTATATATATATATAGATAGATAAAGTTAACAAATAACAAGAGCAGAGACGAAATAATGATAAATATTACAACTAGATTTTAAAAATTTAGTATTATACTTAATATATTATGTTATACATTCGATAATGAATTCGATATAATATTAATAAGTGCCAATTACATGAATATGAGTTTCAAACAAAAGAACAATATAAAAATAATTTTTTCAAGTTAGTATGTAAATACATATTTACTATGAGATATTTTCAGTGGACTATAATATTCATATCATAAATAAAACAAGTATGATAATTAGTTAACATTGTAGACATTTTTAAATTAAAGATAATTTTAGTAATATTTCTTGCCTTTCATATAATCCAAATTTAGAAAGATCACTTTATTGAGAAAAACATTATTAACTGCTAATAAACAATTAATACATAAACGAATTTTGAAAGTAATTCAAGAATAAAGATTAAACGAATAACATGTTCTAATTAATGAAGTAAGGCATGTTGACACTCGGCTGACCCTACCTGACATCATTGAGCACTATCTTCTTGACGGCTTTGCTCCAGGGCATCCTCTTTGAGTTAACCACGTAGTTGATGTGATGGAAGCTGATTGTGGATCCACGCGTCGAGCTCCGAGTGCTCGAGGCCTGACTTCGCATCGATCGGTCCCGCATAAAAACGTCCTGATCTACGCCCATCCCCAGGTCTCCATTCATCGTGTCCAGGTTGACGGTTTCGAGGTAGTGCTGGTGCTGCCGATACTGCTGCCCCCCGCCCCCGTGGGCTTCCACGCCTCCCAGATGACCATGTTGATGGGAGATTCCGCCTATACCGGCGCCCCCATCACGAGGTAAGCCCCCACCAGCGCTGGATGTGTGGAGTAAGGGTTGATCCAGGTTGTCACGTCTAGGGCCGCCACTGACGCTGCTCACACCACCTCCAATGTTAACTACCGGGACAAACTTGGTGGCCCAATTGTTGCTTCCACTCTCCTTAGGGAAGGTGCTTGATGACTAAAAAAGGTAGGAAAGGGGGAGAGAGAGAATTTATGAGAATCGAACAAACATGACGTTTTCTGGCTAAACGTATACGTGGTTCGGCTATATATATATACACAATTTTATATAGGTTTATATAGGTTACAATTATATATGTTTATGTCTAATCTTATAAATAGACAACATTTGATTAAAATGTATGTATAAGTAATAATGCATTTAATCATGATTGAAGCAAACATTCTTTAAGTCAGTCCAAGCAGTAAAATACACTAAACAAAAAAAACTTTCACGCGTATTATAACATTTAATGTAAGGAATATATCACATAATCATAAGCACAAAAATAAAAAAATCAATACAAGAAAGTGTTACATCTTGTGATTTACTCCTTTAATTATAAACCATTGTAATTGTTAAATAATTCAATTATAATTTTACACGGTCAATAAACAGAAATCATTTTCCAAGTGACAAAACAAGGTGTTACATATTAAAGATCATTCAAATCTAGCTTCAGATTATGTACTTTATGTTTCATATTGTGAAGATTTTTTTAATCATAAAAACCAAGATAATAATTAAATATTTCGATTAGAATTTTGCCTTGTTTGAAAATAGTAATGATTTTTCAATTCATGTTTCGAGAATAGGAAATTCAACACTTGTTCATATCTTTTAGGTTCGGTCTATATTTCAAACATTCGCAAATATTCTATTCGCTAAGTAATTTCATTTGTGAAATATAAGTAATACAGCTTTATGAAATATATCTTGAATTCGAGATTAATCATTTCTGTTAGGGAAAAATCCCCCAAAAAATCAAAAGAACTTTTTAAAGAATAACGATTTTGGTGACGTAATAATAGCATACGTTAATACTTAGATGAGTAGGTTATAAAGACAATCGTTGTAAACGACATCAAAAGAAAATTATCAGGATAATATGAAATTATTTTTTAAATACGAGCAAAAACATATGTCTTACATTTAAATTATGAATACTCAAGTATTATTGGGATATAATATATGTTTGTAATTATATACAGGTAATTTTAAAATTAGATTTGAATAAAACAAACGACATTTATCATAAAAACAAAAAAATTAAACAATATTATATCATAATAATATAATATTAATACGAAATCATACTCAAGTTTATTGAAATAATTTTGCTTCATTTCAATCATATTTTGGGGTTATGCTAATTTATTATACAGTAACTATTAAACGACTGATTATTATATAACGAAAGTAAAAAATATATATTATAATTCATAGTGGAATAAATTTGCATAATATTTTGCTTAATTGGATACAGGCAAGTATCCCATATATATATAGTATTCTATTTAGATAAGGTGAAAGTATAGAGGAAATAAGAATTGCAGTATACATTGGGCAAATAATTCATCACCTTCTTCTGACGCATTAAATGAATTCCCCCTAAATATGACTAACGTGAGTTGTCTCACTTTAAAAAGCGCGTGCATAAATACAAGAAATATGTATTTAATTTTAATGTGTATATATTAAGTACCATGTATTTATTTTCAACACATACACATATATATTATACATATATGAAAATACCTACTTGAAATAAATGGAAATATGTATAATGCCAAAAATCATAAAACAAATGTAAAAAACGAATATAAAAACAATCTACCGATTTATCGATGGCTGAAGTTCTAAGATCTTCATCAGTTTCTCCACAATCAACTCCTGAATTGGTGTAGCCAGAAGACACAGTAACACGATCATCACGTACATGATGGTAACTAGCTAGTTGAGGCACTGAACGAAGTGACAACAGAGCGTCATCAGCAAGATTAGCACACCGAGCACGCATTTTGCGTTAAAAATGACAGCAGTAGAAAAATTAGATTTGAAAGACTTCCAACCAAGAATAAGCCGTTAAGTAATCAGGCAATCATACTATTATTTATTGTACTTTTGTCGATGAAAAATTTGAATAACATGATTAGGCATTGTCTTGGAAAAAAGATATGACATAAATGTAATTTAAAAGGGCTTCCTCATAGATATGGAAGCACCTAAACTCACAACGACGTATAAGAATGTCGATAGTAACTGCTTGACAACCTAGCTACATTCCCACAGGGAATATAATAGGGATGATACAGGAAAAACCGTTGTTAGAGACAGAGGGAACCACTTGGAAATAGCCAATGAAACAAGGAAAGCAATAGTGAAACAGTAATCAATTCGTGTGGGTTAATACACTTTCCGATGTGCATATACATACATATATGTATACGTATAGAGGAAAACACACGCATATGTATATATGCATATAATGTAAAGGTACCCAATACCGTATAAAAAGTAAATGTGTACCTTTACAGTCGTAAAACTTGAAATAGCAGTCTTATTTCGAAATTCCTATTATATATATATATTTGTATCCATCTTTATTATTTATTGTATCCATCCAAAAAGAACAACAGTTAGTGACAGTCACACGTATATGGTAAGCACAAGAAGTATCTTCATTCAGACTAGTAAAATTGTTTGTTCTATCATCGATTAAATGAAGAAAACAGGTTGCCATAGGGACATTTGCATAGGGACATTTGAAGCAAAAGGTTTTTCATAAGTTTTGTTTTCTTTAACATTTATAATACATTTCTGCTAACACACCTATTTTAGTAGTTTATACGTTTGAAAAGAGTAAATTATACAGAAGAATAAGGTAGGTATGTAAGGTGCACAATGTATAAAGGTAGACACGGAACGTATATTACCTAATCGAATATATAACATAACTACTATATCGTATAGTTAGTCTAGATTAAAAAAATTGCACGATGAACAGATCGAAATAATGTTCATACTAGAAATATTATTTTAAATGGATTATTCTAGTTGATTACTATTTTGCTTTAAAATTTTAATATGAATAATATAATAAAATTAATTCACTAAAAATACTAAACTTCGATATAGTGCAATAAGTTACCTTCCTCCAAAATATTAGGCATTTGAACAACTGAACGAATAATACATAAAAAATAACACTGCAACTATAAAAGAGATTTCTTACTGCCTGAATTTGTCTTTTGTATGCGAATAACTAAAAAGAGAGTCAAATTAATGTATAGCACAATTACTAAAAATAACATTTTTTTAACTTCAATCTAGATGCAATTAAAATATAATGATCTGGATAAAATTAATAGATAATTAAATTAACAATGAAATACATGGATACCTATGACATTTATTAAATCATCAGTCAGCATACAATAATAATATAGAAATAATGTAATCAACTATTCTAACCAATTAATTGAGTATGCAACATACCACAGAGTCAATTTGATTAAACTTGCTGGAAATTGATGATAGAGAGTTAAAACGTTCCATTTCAACAACTGGACGACGAGAATATCCAGCCATTATAATTTAAATGTATTTGGTGGACGTGTTTTAATCCGATTTATAAAAAGCTAAACAACAAAATAATCCATTTAGAACTGTGTTCTTAAATGAATATCCAAATATAAAATGCTAGAATATATTGATCGATTGATTGCAACGTAAAACAAAGATATAGGCTGCAAAGTAAAGTTTAGCATTAAACATACATTGGAAACAGCTGACAATGTAATAAACGAAGCATATGCCCACCTAATCTATAAAACCGATACACAGTATCAAGTATTATTTATCCATATCCCCTTTTAAGATTTATACAGAATAATTAAAAATATACATATATTAAAACTATACACTTAAAATGCAATATAATATATCATGTCTATAATGAATAATAATAAAATTGGAAAAATGGGATTAAACAATAAGTATTTAACATGATTATAGTTTTATAATACATTCGGTAGTTTTTAATCATAAAGTTAAGAAAAAATAAGAGAATCTTAAAATAAAACCACAATGTCAAGTTTTGAAAATACATTTAAAATATTTGAATGAATTAAGTGGAAAATCTAGGTGTTTCATCATGGTATAATATAGTGAGTTCCAGAATAAGGCGATATCATTTCTAAAATACTTTAATTGAAAAATGATTATATTTAGATATATTAAAATGGTTACTGCCCATTACAATCAATTTAAACGGATATATTAATTTCTGTAATAAGAGAAATAGATTTTTTTTAATCGATATAACAAAATTATATTTATTAGAAAATTTAAATAAGTTAAACTACACTGTAGGCCTTAACTTAATTATAATCGATTTAAATTAATTAGCCATGGAGAAATATTATCTTTCGAAACGCTCTTAGGGATAAACATATGCACAGGTTAAGTAAAACTGGGCTATTTAATATCATCTGTATAGAAGTTTAAAATACTCAAAACACTTACAAAAGAGACGTGTAACTTTTCCGTGGGGCTTTTAGGAACTTTTGGGGTTTCAGGTGGCGTTATTGTACTTTCAGATTTCAGAATGCTACTCATGTCTGCAAGATCCATTCTTACCTGTACACTACGTGTGCAGATTATAAAAATCCATTGGATCACAAGTTAGAACTATTTACGCGGGTATGTCAATAGAATAAATTCGTAGTGAACGTTATATGTGTATGGAACTAATTAAAGTTTTGAGGTTCTGATCGAAAAAGCTAGTGACACTGAAAAGTGGATCCAATCAAATATTCGAGCGGAATCTGTTCACTGCTTTAGTTGTATAAAGAGAGACTACATTAGACTGCAAGTTATTACTACATATTCAGATGAATAACAAGCTGTAAACACAAACCTTACAAAAAACACAAAAAACTAGCGGTAGATGTTAGGTGTTTCAATAGTGGCAAAAAAATGAATCTGTTTTATAACTGTCGTGGCAGTCTATATTATACACGTATGTATATACTATAAGGACAATCAGACAAAGATTGAATCATATTGTTTAATGCAATATTTGTGTGCCTCCATGGATATTTCACAATATGTATATTGATTAATTGTCTATAATTACTACTTACCAAGTATAATGGATCAAGACTAACACAAAAGTGAGGATATGCATCACTGAGTCAAATTTTAATATGTTTAAGCCGGGTTGAAAGACTAACGCTTCTAATTATTCAAAGATAATTATTCACAGCAAATAAAAATTACATAGGACTTTTAAATGTACTATATAAGATTGAAATAAATTGAAAGTGACAAATAATATTTGTTTCCAATATTTAAATCTAAACCTACGGCAACTTAGGAACAATAGGTATTATAAGATATAGAGGACAACCCGATTGTTTTAATACACCATATCAGGACTTTCAAATGTGAAAAAAGTTAATAGTTTTTAACTTAATTTAATGGAAACGAGCGATTTGCTTGCATTTGGATATTTCGTTATTTCAAAACTAAAAATAAGTTTTATGTTTGTGGTGGTTCTATAGTATAATATATATATATTTATAAGTCAAATAATGATAAGATAAAAATATTACTAAATTAAGATATATATATATATCCTATCATTATTGAACTATTATTTTACATACAATTGCTATACTATATTTAACTTTATTATTATATATATTATTATTGTCACTGGACTATATATATTAAACTATTATTATACGTACAACACCACCAGCCACTACTATATTACTATTATAAACTTTAGTATAGTCATTACTATTAAAATCTATTTTCCTATAAATTTTGTGGATAATAACATGTCATTATATATTTTGTCCTTTGACAACATTTGTTATTGAATATTCTTTAATAAACAAAGAGTAATTAATGTTATTAAGAGGAAGATGCTTTATTGTTAAGAATTATGCTCGATATTACTACTATAAGACATTTCTAAGCTCCGAAAATTAAAACCTGTTATTGTTATTTATTATACTCGTATTAGCCTGTAAATTTACATCTCTATTTTCTGTCATTTCTAATAAATTGCCTATTTTTTTAAAGTCTGGTGTTGTATACCAATATACTTATACTAACTGCAATTCTGCTTATAATATCGGCCAAACCAAAAAAATTCTCTTCAAAAAAATTAATGAACATTGGGAAACCTGATTTATTATTAAACATCACGCTGCCTTTGATAACTGTTTCAATGCATACTTTAATTCTAAAGATCTACCCATTTTGGAATCACTTCACATTTCTAAGCACAAACTTAAATTGAACACACAAATCTGTAGCAATGCGGATTACATTTTCTTCTCAGTTTCGCCTTCATATCGATTGTTACTCCCCAATTATCTACTAATACCTTATAATCTTTTGCTTACTTTCAGTTCAATCGAACATGTGTCTGTTACTCTCACTCTCATTTAGACTATGTATATTTTAATTACGTCATAGTCTGTATATCTAAGCATACATTATTTATTCTCCGGTTTTCTACAATTCTTATTCACTTAAAGCTTGAGAATAGTTTGAAACATATCGACTTAATAAATTATGTTACCTAAAAATGGCTTTTTCGTTTGCTTAATTTGATTATAATCAAAAGGTAACCTATTGGAAATATATTATACAGACCTGTGAAATAAAAACGCTACCCCAATAATTTTGAGAAATAAATGCTAATTTTATTTTCTATGAGGTTATGTAAATACATAAATTAAAGAATATATCAAACACATTATGAAATAGTAAAATTTACACTTTAGTAAACTTCCTTATCAGCATAGTAATAAAATTTTTAGAAAAATATGGGAAATGTAATAATGAAAGCACTTACATAAAATACAATCGTGCATAAGTCTAGTACTTCACATATGAACCACGATTTCAGACTTTGTGGACGCGGTTAGACATAATAAGATTATGATTTTTTGCTTGAGGAATTTTATTCCAAGCTTTCCAAAGAAGCTCTGCATGAGCCCACATATGGATAACTTCGAGATCTAGCTGAGATTGAATAATACCCAACAGGTTTTCTATGGGGTTCAAGTCCGGAGACTGTGCAGGCTTGGGGAGGACTTCAAGAAAACGTTATATGATCTTAGGTTTATGGCACATTGCATTGTCTACATTAAGATCTTCCAGTTGCCTGGAAGATCAATGGGAAGGAGTTCTATGTATCTCCAAGCATTGAGGTTTTCACGTAGGCAAACTAGTGACTTTGGGAAGTTAAAGGAGAATCCACCCCTGATATACAATTTTCCACTTGAGGAATGCACCGTTGGACTAATGTAACGAGGGTTGAAACACATGCCCCCACGGCGTCTGACATTCCATTTTTGTCTGGATACCACTAGATTGGATTGGAAAATGGATTCACTGTAGAATTTTTTTTCCTCTAGTCTTCGACTATTCATCCTCCTGATTCGAAGCTTTGTGTTGCATACCTTCATATTTATACAATTTGAAACATTATAATATTAACTATAATTGAACGATTGAGTTACACAATCTTGTGTGTTTACGTATGCTATATAGCCAATGATTTTTTAGGAAAATTTCCAAAAATCAATATTTGTCCCTCTCAATTTCTTCTGACCTAAGATTACTATTATACATGTTTATATTTCTAAACAGTCAAAAATCTGATAAATTCAAGTGCTGTTTTGTTACTCTTTTTCTACCCTTTGTTACACTCTAGAACGAGAATCCCCTTTCAAGTAACACGTCTGCGCCTTTGGAACCAATTGAGAAGTTTCATAAAGTAAGTTTCCTAAATGTTAACACTTATAGTCATTATAAACATAAAAACAAATCCGGCATAAGTTGTTCACATCAAAAACTAGTGTTACACTCTGTAATAACCTAGATTAATAAAAATTATACATAAATACGAATATTATTTATGTATGTATATTATCTTTATTTTATTATACATACATATTTCATATCTCATATTATGTATAATGAGATGAAGATACGTAAAAAATGCATTAACTTATTTAATATAAAAAACATTGTTTCAAAATGTTTCCACGGTATAATGATAAATATAAATATATATAAACACCCTAAAGCATATCCAAATGACTCAAAATTTCAAGTAGTTTTGTAGTTTTTGAGATATCAACTATTAAAAGTTTGCCCTATAAACTTTTCTATACTAAAAAGCCTAAAGTTCATATTGTATCTCATTGTCCGTGTAAGATATCACAAGATTAGGCATTTTTATAACAGTTACAATTGAAAAAGCATTTAATATTTCGAAATAATTCTACGTTTACGTTGTATATATATAAAATGGTAAAGTATAGAGTTAATGAGTTCTTAGTCTTAAAAAAAATTACTTCTTTAAAAGCAAATTAAAGCAAAAAATTAGCTACTCTAAAAATAATAACTAATATGTAGCAATACAATACATATATATGTATAGACAAAAATAATAAAGCATTGATCATCAGCTGATAAAAAAATAATTTAGTTTGAAAGCATTAAGAAATGTTTTTATACCATTTTCAAAGTGTCCCAGATATTTCAACAACAACAAAAAATCTATGTATATTGAATTATATTTAAATGATGCATGTAATGCCATTTATGCATTAAATAGAACTAATAAGTACTAATTAAATAGTCACCTTTTAAAATGCAATGTTCATTTATATATCAAGTAATGTATACTTACACGTTATAAGCATAGTTGATTAATTCGGCAAATTTGGTAGCTCGCTGACAGCGCTTCCACTGCAAATTTTCACTATTTTCGCGCAGGCCACTAAAACCGCGCAGTCTTTTATAACATGTATACTTTCTGGGTGAGTTCGCAATAGTATGTGGTGTAGACATAGATTGGTGAACAACATAATTTAGTTGAGCTAAGTCTCATTTTAGTGAATAGAAA
>JAYRBW010016774.1:0-12933 GCA_036023295.1 Invenusta paracnida | reverse complement strand
TGGATCGACGACATTCTGTCATGGACAGGTGCAACACACGTCGGGCAAGCTGTTAGATGGGCCGAAAACCGCCCACTGTGGAGAAGTAAAACTAAAGTCACTGCAATTCGCTTCACGAAAGGATCCAACGATCGAATCGATTAAGGAACCTCAATCAATCAGTTACCAAAAATTTAAATTCGCCATTTCTTGCGGTTTTTCTGCAACGATTTTTTAAAATTTGTAATTTCTACTTTTCTAAAGGTGATATTTTTCGGTTTTTTATTAATAAGTTTTAGTAGTCCCTGACTTCAATACCTATTTATAACAAACAGTACTGCCATTCATAGATATCAAATGTAGTTAAAATGTAATAATAAATAATAAAACGGTTGTAACATCTCTATATGTACATGCCATTGAAGAGCAACAACAATGCCAAAAAAAATTCTGGTATTGTGAATTATAACTAATTTATATTACTACAACCATATTATAATCGCTAAAACTAATTACATTATTTTACATTTAAGATAAGATTATACAAGTGAAACTTCATTTAGCCTATCCACTACAAATAAAATGCAAAAATCAAAGCAAGTTAGAGCTTAAACGAGTCTTGTCTAACTAGTTATGACTTAAGTTGTTGTTTTGTGATTACCAATTTTAATCAAGATTTTTAATTTAGACATGACTTTTAGTGAAGACTTTTATGACTACCAATGACAAGTCAAGACTAGAAAATCAAGTCATGACTAGCTAGATATATCGTTGTGACTACCGGCCTATAAGTAACAGCCAATGATTGACTAGAAAGTGTAATAAGTTGTATTGTAAAAGGAGGATCAATAAAGTATCATGTCTTTCATTGTGTATGATACAGACAATAGTAAGTATTGTATAATTCCTGTAATATTTTAATACTACTTTTAAAATGTAAAAGTAAAATAATAATTCTAATGATATATTTTAACAAGCGTTGAATTTTCACTTTTAAATGTTGTGTATAAGAGGAGTTTATAAGTGTGATACAATCTGATTTTAGAAGTTTTTTTGCGGAGTTTGTAAGGTTGACCCAATTTCTTCATTCTTACACTACCGAAGTCCATAAGCGGAGTTCGTAAGAGGCAAGTATCCCGATGGAAAGGTCAAATCAGGCATGAATGAGTTCATAAGAGCTCTCCCATACAAATGGGCAATTTTACGCAAAGTTATATTACTTCTAATAAAACATTTACTTTTGCTGTTACATTTCATTATTTATTAAATAATAATATAATATTGATTTTTCTTAGCTTGAAATTACAATTTTTATTCACTTACTAATCGTTTTATAAATCGTCAATGTTTATACACAAAAAAGAGAACTCAAATAAAACACAGAGAAACAACTCTTAGAGATTGTATGTATTAAGTTTAATACTACTAATACAACTGTACCTAAAATAATATTGATATTATAGTATCTTAAATATAATTAATATATCGTGAATAAATTATTACAGAAAAGATATATGCAAGACATTTACTAAATATATTCGTAACAGGGGTTTTATTAAAAAGAAATGTTCGAATCTAAATTTAATTAAAGTTAATTTATTTTGTGTATACTAGTGCTTCATTACTTTATATATATATATTTAAAAAAATATAGTAACTAATACTTAGTAGGTACTATACTAGTTATTCTTGTAGTAACTGATAAATACTACTTACATAATTGTGTTGTAGTTAGTCAAAATAAAAAGTGTGGTATTCCCGTCTATGGTATTTATTTAAAGAAATATAAAATGTCTTGTTGCTGTGATATTATTGTGTCAATATTCATGTGCGAGGGTGTTGTGATAATTCTGTGAGATTATAGTTCTTATATTGAACATATAGTCATGAATTCTAGCTGTAATATAAATGGTCTAAAAAGGATTGCCTATTGGGCGAAATCATGACAAATTTCTTCATGTGACAGAAAAATATTTGGGTCCAAATTCATTTATTGTGACAGAGAATGAATCGATTTGTAATTTTCAGAAGATGTAAAAGTAAGTTTTGTCTTATTAATTTTGTAATTAATATTTTTTTAATTATTTAATAATACTATTATTTACAAATTTATTTCCTTCAAATGACCGAAAAAATATGGGTGAGTGTATGTACCAGATTACATCCCGTGACAGAAATATTTTAATTGGTTGAATAATTGATCTATACATTTGTAATAATGCATTCTCTGTCATAATGAAGGAATGTGTAACAAATCATACCCAAATATTTTTCTGTCACATGAAGGAACTTGTCTCTTTTTCGCCCAGGGGACGGTTGAGTTATTTGAAGTTAATTTTGTAATAATTAATTTGATAAATAATTAATTTAAATAATTAATTTTTTTAGTTAATTTTGTAAACCTGTAATTTTGTTTCAATTTCTTAATTCTCGTTTTGTTACGTTTTGTTTTCTTTGATAATTGGTCTTCATTGGTGCATCATGTCTTCAATTTTTGCTTATATGCAATATTTAAATATTGTATTAATTTCATAATTTTGATGAAAAATGTAAAGGTTCTCCTCTCCTATAGTAAGAGTTATTGTAAAGGTCTAAGAACAAAACAGACGTCGAAAGATTGCGCGTTTATTTGTAAATATGTTATTGTATTCATTTCCAGAACGTCCAGCGGCGTCAGATAGCCATGACAATCACACCGCACCACCCGAATATATGTCACCTTCACGTAAGAGAACATTTTCTTTTAATGAATCTAAAAAAATGAACTATACATTTTGAATAATAATAATATAACTTAAATAATGCTTATTATGTATGTTTTTCTATCATTTACTTTAGACATATTTGTAAAATCGCAATTCAAATTGTAAGATTAGCTAATTGTATAAACAATAAAGAAATTAATGAGTAATGCAAAGTTATATTTAAGTCAGCATTTAAATAAATATTTAATTTGTATTACATATATTAGTACATACAAATATTTATTCATAGATTCCAGCGCTTTTCCTGCAACATTACATCACGAGCGTGCAGACTCAACAGGTGAAAATATAGTACATAAACAATTATAACATTTCAATTATAAAAAGAAATCATTTTTTGATATTGTTAGCTCATCAAATCCTTTATAATATCACTGTGATTGCTGTATAAACAACACAGCTATCAATTATTGAGTAATGTAAAGTTTTATTTTTTTATTTCATAACATAACTAAACAAATTAGACATTTTAAATAAATAACACATTTCTATTACACATATATTATTAAATTAAAATGTGTTTTATAGATTCAAACTCCAGTCCTGCACCCCTACACGAGCGCGTTGGCTCAAATCCGGGTAAAACGATATGATTCTTTAACAATTATAACATTTAAATTATAGACAACATTTATTTTTATTTTTTACACTTTTCCTGTCATTTATTGTTTATAAGATCCTTTATAATACTCTAGGTTAATAATATAAACTGTACCATTTCTATATCTATTACTTCAAGCGTCACTGTGGCACGCACACACAAATAGTCGGAGATCGTCAGGACATCGAAGCAAAGGTTCCCGGCGTAAGTTAATGAAGGAAGACTTAATATTTTCTAATTACATACTTTTGAACATTTAAAATATATTGCATCTTATTAATTTGAGCTCCTTTTGTCTACAGCAATGCGAAAACAGACAAAGCCAAGAAGAGGCAGACAAGGTCAAGGCAGTCACCTCAGAAGCAGGACGGTGAATGTTGAATCTAAGGAAGGTATTTTTATGCGCGCACATTTGTATATATATTAGTTAGGTATCACAAATGTGTTTATTGTACGTTCTAAAAACATATTAAAACTTACTAAGATTTTCTAAAATGATTGTTCTAAGAGTTAACAGTAAATACTATATATGTAGATTTATATAGATCTGTGTGGGCTTTTCTTTGTAGCTTTATTTGTTTGTATATCTTTAAAGCATCAAGAAATTGAAAAATCTATCAATAAATGTAAAACAAATGTTGCTAACAATTTACTCCTAAAATGTTAAATTTTTTATTTTATTAAAAATATTGCAACTAAATTATATGTAATTAATATTTTAATACGAAATAGTAATTTGAAATCAAATTGTTTATAGAGAGTAATTAACGCAATAAACTACAACTTTCATCATTGAGACATTCACTGTTTCTTTATTAATATAAACGGTTTAAATAGTGTTACTACTTTTTGTAGTATAGCATGTTAAATGTAATTTTAATTAAATGTAATTTTAAGTTTATTAGAAAAAGATTGGAATTCTTTTATATATATAAAAAAATATATATAGAATTCATGTAAATCTGTTTCTTATTTGGCATTGTTAGTCTTTCAAAAACAGGATAAGGCGAAATATGGGTCATTGATGTACTGGATATTAAAAATGTTAGAGAGGTCATCTTGTGTGTCTTGTCACATGTCATAAAGGTATTAATTATGATGAATATCTACCGAGTACTTCATTGTGTGAGCATTTGGATCATGTGGTTCGTGTTGTTAAGGGTGAATATATGTAAAAGCATTTTGTACGTTTGGTATGGCATGTAAGATGATATTTGAATTATTTCTGGGACAGGGTAGAGTGTTAGACTGACGATCAGATGGCAGTCTGTGAGAGTGGGTTCGGACCATAATTAATTTCCCACATTGGCTGGCAGCCATGGACAGTTGATTGAATAGCGACGCAAAAGGGTTCGTTTGGTACAATCTCTTACTTTGTGCGTCTGACATTTAGGTATTAAAAAATCTTATTTATAAAAAGTATAATAAAATCTTTGAGTGATTTGGTCGATTACAATTTTTTTATTCAATAAGGTTTTTCACTCTTAATTTCGATCAATATGATCAGTCAAAATTATCAGTCAATGTTAAGTGGAATACTGCTGATAAAAATTCGCAATTATGTTCTAGTACCGCAGCTAGCATCCTTCAGCTCCAAGAAATGAGGTATCAACATTGACTCCCTTTTAATTGTAGATAATGGTGTCAAACCTTCCGAAATGGTATTGGGAGGGTTGGTTTGGACCTCAGTGGCATTTTAGAATTTCCCATATTAAAGAATTGGAATATTTATATAATATAAATTTATATATATTTATAATATAAGTATTTATAACCTTTATAAAAGTTATATTGCACATAATTTGAAACATATATCTATTGTCTCAATCTAATATCAAGTATGCATTCCCGTATTCATTCTTCATTAATTTGATTGCACAAATCATTTAGCGTTTTTGGAAACCCGCAGGTTGGCAGCGTGAATGCTTATAATCATAAATCTTGGTATCTAAATTACTGGAAAAATTGACATTAGGAAAATTTAAATTTTTCTTCTAAAATCGTAATCCATGTAACTTGACTGCATATCCCAGTATTAATATCGACAAAAGCTAAACCAAAATGATATATGGTCAATCTGTTTGGTTTCTCTCTGAGTGTAAAGTCCCCAGTAATTGGTGTCAAGCGTTCTAGTTTCGATACTCTTGTTGAAAATAAATAAATTTAAGAGATATAACCTAACAAAATAATATTACTAATATTCTTTTGAACCACCTCAGAACTTCATATTAGTAATAAGTAAGAAGAAATCAACTGAGTATCAACAAATGAAACCAAAATTCAAATATTTGACACCAGTTGCTAAGTGACATACAGATAAACAAACGATGCTGATAGACCATGTTGCTTCTCACACATTATCTTAATAATAATATTGTATAAAGTTGAGTATTTAATAAAAGAATGATTAAGATTAATAATAGTTACCACCAATTAATTTTCTTTAAAAATGATAATGCAAATATAAAATATAAAAATGAATTATCAAATCTGCTGATATTTTAATATACCCAATGGAATATTTCTTTATTCAGGTATGTTAAACAATTAAATTAATAATATTAATCAAGTATAAAAAATATGTTGTAATTTAATGAATTTTAATATAGGTAATTAACAATTGTTTAGAATGTTATACCTATGTACTTTATCGATACCGGGGGCGGGGCACGAATTTTTGTTATGCATATTAAATAAACAAATGGAGTAATATTCTTTTTGATGACTTTTCTCAAAATAATATTTTACAACTATTGTGCATCCAAAGGAGGTTGTCACCTGACTACACTCCTTCAAAAATGCGTCCTAGCTTCTATGAAAAGGGAGCAAAATCTATATTTTTATAGAAATTCTCTCGAAATTGAGGAAATTATGATTCGGTTACTAATTAATTGCAAAGAATACTTCACGAAGTACAATCAAAATAATTTTTCTTGCAAAACATATTTTTACCTATTAAAAATATTTTTTTTACTATTTATAAAAAAACACTTCTTTAACTACATGCTAAGTTTAAAAACTCTACTTTAGATAGTGTGGGGCTTAATTAGTCTCCCCTCCCGGAATACGAATGGCGATATTGATGGATAGGGTTAATAGTATCTTATTATATTATATTAAATTGCATATATAATAAAAGCGATATAAAATTATTTATTAAAATATGAAATCATGAACAATAAACATGATAATAATTACGTAAGCTAAACATAATTACATTATTAAAATTCAATATTACACCAATAATATAATTAAGAAAACGACAATTCTTACAGAAAATTAAAGTGATGGATTGATTTTTTAGATTTTTCCAGAAACAGATAAAATTCAATCTGAAAAGTAATAATTTATTATATTTTTAGTATTACTATATATTATATATATTTCAATTATAATCATAGAATTAGTTTTAAATGCAAATATATATCTTTCCATTTTTAAATTAATTTCTTGTAAATAAAATAAATTCTACTTTTAAAGATTGCTCCATTTCCTATTTGTAGAATTCCACAGTGTTTTCTGTAAGTTTTAACATTCGTAATTAGTCATTCAAAGGTTTGCACGTGAAATTCGGAGTCATCAGCATGACATGAATAATAAAATAATCCAGGATTTAGATGCTTATAAATGGTTACACAGCTTGAACCTGTACACTAAGATGAGTAAACATTGTTTGACTTGGACTTTGCAACAGTATAATAATAACCAAATCCGATTAATAAGTGTTCAGCATTCGGCAAGCAATTTTAGTATATTTATATAAAATACGAAGGACAAATTGTTTCACGACATCAAACGAATTATTTAGTGTTAAAATATATTTATTGTGTTAGCTGCTGAATTCTATGCGCCTGTTAGATAATTATTCTTTGTTAGATATGATTCTCGTATTTCTGGTAAGCCCATTTAATTATATTTGCTAACCTATCGGCATTTTATGGGAATATTCCACAAATTACTTATGGCATTAAATAATTTTTAATATAAATATATATAATTTTTAATACTTTCAAATGTAAATTGATAAATTTCCTTAAAAATTAACAACGCTTAGTAGTTTAATACACGCTTTGTCGAGGTATATATAAATGTGTTAATTAGTTAGTCGCCGTAGGCTAAACTAATCAATCGATAATTAGCTCAATGCTGAAACAGTTGATAAAAGTCAGGAGTATGTACCGGGGTTCGAACTTGCTACCTTCGGTTTTAAGGCAGGAGTCCTACCCCTTGGGTACCACTCTCCTTAAAACTTCAACTGCCAGATTGCATTCTTATACTGCTAAGAGTTTAGCTGGCTTGATAATAATAGCTATTAGCGGAATAAGTAAGCTATAATTTATAAAAACTGTTATGTCATGTTAAAAGTGTCATAAATTGAATGTAGCAAGCCACAACATATATATACTTAGCGGTATAAGAATGCAATTTTACAGTTAAATATTTAAGGATTAATAGCCAGGTGGGTTGGACTCCTGTCTTCAAACCCGAAGGTAGCAAGTTCGAACCCTGGTACTCCAGACTTTATTAAACTAATTTGCGCTGCAGCATTGAGCAAATTATTGATTGATTAGTTTAAGTCTACGACGACTAATGAATTAAAAGTTATATACCTTGTATAATTTTATCATCAGGGATTAAGCCATCTACAATTACAGCTTGGCAGTTTGTTTTGAAATAATGTGTGTGTAGTTTTTATAGACTTTAATCTTATAAATATAATGCACACTATAAAATCTCCCATTCTATAGAGTTTCTAACATTAATTTCGATCACATCTCTAGTTCTTCATCGCTGTCATCAAAGCCTCCGTCGGCGATGTTGGTATCTCACTGAGAGCCATCTCTTTCGACAGTGATGGCTACACCGCCAAGAACGAATGCTGTGACACTGGATGCACCGTCTTTAACAATCTGTGCGATGTTGAGATCGACTTTTGTCTTCGAAATAATGGAAGGTACGTCGTGCAGGTTTCCTGCCAATTCTTACCATTGTGATCTTATACCATTTGAATAGGATTGGCAAACCATATCGGTATTTGTGCGATCCGAAATATCACCAAAACAGAGGCAAAAAGCAATTGTCACTAAATAGGTATAATATGCCATAGAGTAATTAGTGTTAGTGATAATATTTATTTAATGGCATATGCTAAAAATAGTGTTATAGGGATCTAATGACTATCGAGAGAATGCCCTCATCCAATCAGAATGCAGTTAAATGGCCATTATATGCAATAAGGAAAACCAACTTCCGATCTTATGCTTAAAACTACTGTAAAATTTTTAAATTTAATTCCATTGTTATAAAAAAACTGTCAAAATACTGTACAAATGTATATCAATATTTCAAAAGAAAAAATTCTCTTTTTTTATATAAGAAAGAGTCTATAGAGATTTTCATACATACCTACCGTAATTGTAAATATTTCTTGTAAATTATTTTATTTTTGCCTTTTATTTGAAATAGACAAAATATAAAGAAATTATTTCAACCGCCAATAAGAAAATATTTAGAATTCTGCAATAATTTCTTATTTAGGTTTCTTATAAAGCTACAACGAAATTCTACTTGTTAGCCGAATTTGGTATTTACAATTCTAATAGTTTCCGGGGTATAAATAAAAATGTCAAAAATAAAGTGTTTGTATTGAAAACGCTTGTACCTTCCTTTTAACTCACTGCTATCTAGCTTATGTTTATCAAAACCGAAACCGAAATGACACTTTGACAGGCACGTGATGTAATTAAAGTCTTTGTCTTAAATTAACCATATTATAGTTATAACAATTTTAGTGTTATGATATTGATAATGTCTCTATTAAATGTGCATGGATTTAGTTGAACTTTTTATTTAAATACTTCTTATTGTATATATATTCTCTCTATAATGAGACCAAAATGAAAACTGAGATTTATTCTATTTTTAGTAATATGACATCATCAAGTTGCGATCATAGATATAGATTAGCTATCATATTCTGAACTTTACTACAACAATTTTTATCATGTCGCTTGGTTTACTATATATGCCCCAAAAAATCAAAGCGCTACGAATCGTCAACGTTTGCCAATCTAGTTTATTTAAAGTACATTTATATCAATGGTAGTGATAATATTTCTCCTCCATTTTGGATTTTGTCGGCTTTTTTATTGGACGCTGGATTGCGTCTTAAGTAGAGTAGTCTGACAATCTCTGACAACTATCAATATATCGACGAATTGCATTTCATTGATTGATTTTAATTGATTATTTTAATTGAATTAAATTAATAATCAATTATACTAAACCAGCAAATCCATTACAAATTAACACGTGTGTATCCTAATTTCTTTTTAGCTTATAACATGTTTGATTAGACGTGTATTGATGACATTGAGCTTTGAATTTTCTTTCCACTTACTCCTAAATAAAAATGTACTTTTGTTCTTTTCATTTCGGAAGCTTATATAACAACAATCGCTAATTAAAATATCTGTCTTAAAAGTATATCTACATTTAACACAGCGCGCCACGCCACGCCACGCCACTTTCAATGTGAATTGCCTCAAAAGTTTAACACTATTCAACTTTTTCATTACACGACGCGCTGCATCGCGGTGCGTTGCATCGCACACGTTCCTTCTATACAAATACCCTAGGAGAATTAACTTGTTGGTATTTAATCCAACAACTATTGTAATAGCAAAAGTTGCATTTCTATCCATATCTTATAAGATACTAGAATCTGGGCGGTATTTACCAGAAAGAAAATACAAAGGACAAAGTGGATAAGCGTAGTAAGTAGATGGGTGAAAGTAAGTAAGTACATGCAGTGGGGTGAAGGTAAGTGAAAGGCAAGTTAATTAAAAGTAAGATAAACATTAAATTGTAGACTAGAAGCTGCAGTCTATGTTGAACTAATATTCTCTTGCCTCGTCTTGTCTTGGAGTCATTGCCTGCACATTCTTATTTTAGTTTCTTGCTTTTTCGTTGCACCGTATCGCTAATTATAATAACTACATCACACACATGTTATAGAACAGCTCAACAAGCTATTCAATTAACGATTTTTATTTAAAAATTTTGAGCCATATTAGTAGCATTAGTTATAAGAAACGTTTACAATGTTTCCCATAACAAGGTAGTTCAGATTAGTAAAGTAGTGAGCAATTTCCTCTGAGAACAACATAAGTCAAGAAAACCACAATTATAGTCACACCTTTTAAATATACTACTTCGGTACCTATATATATTTTCTATTTTATATAAATTTGCACGCCTGTAAACTAGGCTTTATACCTTTCTGTTTCTATTGTATCCTTTTTCTCACCAGCTGTACATACTCTTTATTATTACTTTATAATGTTAACATAATACCTAAGTTTATAAAATTTCTCACATGTACACTCTGTTCTCTGTGCTCCCGATTCCCAATCGAGTACCTTAACAATATACGTATCTTATATTACTAATGCCAAGGAAGACTAGGACAGCGCTGTTATTTATATATATATCAAAGTCATATATTTAAAAGGTAGGATTATTGCATTTTTTACTTACATTGTTCAGAGTAGAAATTGATCATTACTTTAACACGTTTCTCTTAAACCACTTTATTTGCTTACTAGATATGCCAATAGTATTTGACTTTTTCTAGTTTTTATGCAAATTTTTGTTTTAATACACTCGTGTCTTTAAGAATACTACTTCTTCATGTTTTATTACTCTTATCGAGGGTTAGGCTAGCTGATGAGCTCTAATAAGAGCGAAACAGCGCTGTCATAGTTTCCCTTGGCATCAGTAATATACCAAAGTAGTATATTTCAAAATTTGTATTATTTTAGTTTTCTTGACTTATAAGGTAGTTCAGAAGTTAAATAATGTTAGGATTGTATTTATTCTTAAATTTCAGTCAGAAGTGTGATATCGTCAATTTCTCTTCAGGATTTTACAATAGCGTTAATCAAATTGGTACATTTGGTCCCAAGTTCATCAATGGTTTAGTAAATCCATTTACAACCAATTTGACATCATGGAAGGTGAGGAAAGATGTTTGGAAAATTAGTCATTCGCCATTAAGTACTAGTGGATAGTTGCAGTTAGTATTTTTTTTAAATATGAATAAATTTTATTTGAATATTAACAAGTTTATGTATATAAAAATTAGGGTAGTATATTGTGTATGTAGATTTATATTTTAGCTCACTGCACAAGTTTGATCTTATCCAATGATATTGTAACCGGGAATGTCGTGATGGGGATAAATTTTTTATATTCTGTTCCGTTTTCAATTATAATGGTCCTGTTCGTCTTACAACTGAACGTTGAAAAATCAACCCGAACAGGCTTGCTATGTGTCAAATTAACGATTCGTAGACACTAATTTGGTTCCCCATTAAAAATATATTATTGCAAATTAAATTTATTGTTTGAAAAAAATTATAATTTCATTCGTACTAAAAATTACACTATTTTCTTGTCACAGGGTTCTGTCCAATTGAGCGTAACAGTTCGCGATGTCGACTCATACAGTTCAGAATTAATCGATAGTATGGAGCACACCTTTCAGATTGACCAACCAGGACTGACCGAGCCTCAGGCGATAATTATTCCGATCGTTCTGATTGGACAGCGTCGACAGAAGGCCAGGTGAGAAATTATTAATGGTTGGTGCTGCTGTATAGAATAGAACCAAAATTGTTCAAACAAGAAAGAAAATGATCTTATTAAAAACCTTGAATAATCGTTTTTATTTTTTATGAATCGATTTAAAACTAACAGGTGAATTAGAATTTGTGGAAAGGGTGATGTTTCAAGGACATGATTTTGATTAAAGAACGCAGCGCTGGTGGTGCTATTTTATGTTCTACAACCTACAAATTTGATTTGTATTTTAAATTCGTATTCTTTTCTGCCACTTGTTATTAGTATTGCCTCTGAGACATGTTTAGTATACCGTCTTAACATAAATGTGTGTTCAGTCTCGAGTTTTTACGTAAATGAGTTACTGGAGGAGTCAGTTTTCTCGAACGCTGTTTATTCTCTTTTGATTCTACACTTTTATATATTTTTTAGAATCATCATTTAAAGGCATTTTTATCCTTTCAGTGATCATTGTTTCTCTTTACTTTCAGAAACTTTTTATATTCGTTTATTTATTTAACATTTTTATTTCTCATTTGTTTACTTGCACATCTTTTATTGACAGAATACATTCACGCGACGATACTTTACTCTATAAAGAAATAACAACAAATGTAATTAACTTTTTATAATATTATTGCATAGTCGGTAGAAGGAAGAAGCCAATTTACTGAACAAAAATAAAAAACTACTATCAAAAAATAAGATTTATTTAATTAATAATACGATGTGTCTGTCTCAACTAAAAACCATTATCTTGCAAAGTAATAATATTTCAATAAACATATAGATATATGATAAAGAGAGCTTGAATTACGTAAGAAATAGCCAATTGGAACAGTGAAAATTATATATTATTGATTTTTCATATAATGTGAATTCAATATACATACAGGTTGTTCCATAAGTCAATACCACTTTTTAATATAATTTTTTAAAAGTAAAAACAATTATGATTGAAACATG
>JAYRBW010016763.1:0-12934 GCA_036023295.1 Invenusta paracnida | reverse complement strand
AACTTTTGGTGGTTTTAAAACTTATAAAAGTTTTAAGCCAAACATAGAATTTTGAAGCGCTGATTAAAACTTTTGGTGGTTTTAAAACTTATAAAAAGTTTTAAAACCTACTTTGACATCACTAAATCTATGCTGATTATTAGGAGATCTCCATTGAATCGTAGGATATATAAAGTATAAATGTTGTTAGTGATCTTCAAGGAAAATTGATTAATAAAACAAATTGTTGAAAATATTGAATGGTGAAAACATTCATTTTAAAGAGATTTTTTATATAATTGTTTTTCATACATTTCATTTAACTGCATAATATACATATGTATGGAAGTGAAATTCATCTTCAAAACCTGTAAATATTTTTTAAACACCAGAGGATATATATTCTTAGGAGAGAAAATAATAATTGATTTCTTTTAATTTAATTCACTACCCTGGCATACAATAATTAAATATACTATCAATGTGTGTCGTATTAGTTTCTAGAAAACTGGCAAGAGGGAATTACTTACTTGAGTTTAATACACTTTAAAACTACAGTCCTTGACATGGGTAACCTTTTTTACACAAAAACCAATATATATACATATAGGAATCTAACATACAATTAGAAATATTCCGTGATAAAAGGAGTAAATAAAATACTTTATCAGGTCATTAATTCTTAAACTTTACTTCATCGGTTATATCTGGAATAGTTTTAGTATGTTACATACATATTATATACTATATTGACAGCATAATACATCAAGAACAAATAAATATTGGAAAATTATAATAATTTTGTTTGCAAATTTATTTTAATTTTAATATATCTTAATACGAGTAGGTATATTTATTTAATTGTCGATTTATTTATTACGAAACATTTTTAAAAATTAATTTTGTTTGAGAAAATGTTTCACTTTTAATGATTTTAATTTGAGAAATAATAATATTTGTCTCAATTACAATAATATTCAAATTTCCTTCCCACTTTTCCTCCTATTTTCTAATTTGTGATCCAGAGAGTGTTGTAATGATTTCTTGTATGTTCTATTGTTATCGAGATAATCTGTTACAATTTGGTCTTTGGATTATCTAAATCTCACTTTCAGTATTGTGAGGGTATATGGGCTGCTTAATTATCATGATCTTTAAACAAGCTGGAATTAACGTCGAGCATATTATTTAATTTTAGTAAAACACATTAATTGTATGACGGTATTTGATAATCATATATGTTTTTCTGTTAGGTTATCTTGATACATTATTTGATCGTTTACTTAATAGTGTGCTACTTTGTACACAATTATAGCTTCAAAAACTATTTAGGAATATAGTTTTAAACGTATTATTTGTATAAAACAATTATAGCACAAAGCATTTAGTATTGGCACAACCAAAATATTTCATAATTTGGGTTATAATTATTAGTTTACTTTTATTTAAACAAATTATTTAGAAATCCGAAAAGAATATGAGTTCATACATTACAAAAATAATCTAACTCATTAAGATATAAGTAGCATTAAACTTGATTTATGTATATTTTTTTACATATTGCGTTATATTTTCCTAAAAATCTGCATATATACAGTGTTGTAGAGATAAGTTATAATTATATTAAATAAATGTGTTAACAATATAATCTTATGCGTTAACTAAACACTAATAATTCCTATAACCACTTAAAATGTTCAAAACATTGACAAGTCAATATTATGATAGGATTGTATATGTTATCTATCAATATGATTCGCTGGCAAGCTATTATCTATAATTAGTTACGCTTTCTATATATTTTAACCTTATAAATATTAAGTGGGATACTCTTAACGCATATGACATCTTTATTATTCACTCGTTTGCCAGTTTTTGAATATTACGTTCAAAACAAACAAACATTTTAAATCAAAACACACGTTTAAATCTTCAAACGTCTAACATTATAAGCTTATAAAAGACGCTTCATCACAAAAAGGACAATTCAACTCGCAAAAAATCAATCACGCCAAATTAACAATGTCTATTGATCTACCCTGAACAAACTCACAACGACATACATAATTTGGAGAACACTAGATGCGGTAAAAATAACCCCGTGGGAACAACCCTTTCCTAACAACAGATTGTGTCGCCACAATCTACTGTAAGTTACTACTAAAAGTATCTGCTAGTTAAGAGTAAAAACAACTCAGACGAAAAAAACTCTTAACTAATTAATGCAAGGCAGAAAAACTTTCTCTTTATTAAAATTTAAGTACGACAATTCATATTATTAAATAATTATAACACGAATTTTCGTATTCCCGAGAGTCTTGGAGCAAAGGTCTTGTATATCCAATCCTGTTGGAGCTTGTAGAGATATTATTGTTATTCGATAATCATAACAAAAACTTTGCTACTGTATTTATTTCTATTCCGAAAATGTTAATGAAATGTAGAAACAATAAATGTCACCATTGAAACCATTCCTGTCTATTTTGTAATCCTATTGGTGGTCGTATTAATCTCCGCAGTCTTAATACTGACCTCCGTAATTCCCTGGGAGCATGATGTCTTTCCCTCCAGACCAGACCAGATCGCGTTCACCTTCCACCTTTCTGAGATCTTCTTCTTCAACGTCCATCATATTAATTCTATCGTAATTATTTATCAAAACTGCTGGGACGTCTCTTCCAAATACTACTGATTTAAAATATGGCTTTAATCTATTGAAACGAACCACACTAATTTTATCAGGATGCTAATTTTCAATCTCGCGATTAATCTCATCAAAACGTCGATTTTTTGTAAGGACCATTCCAGAACAAATGAAATTCGGGCAACTTACCTAGGTTATAACCGGACGATGTCACCAAACCCTCTCGCCTACTTTAAATTCTTTCCCGTATATTCTGCGATCATATAGCTCTTTAGCTCTTCTATGATCAATTATCATGCGATCTCTTACCAGTCGATAGGAATTCTGGGTATCCCTTCTCACCAAATTTACATAATCATTAACACATTGAAATTGCTGAACTGGCACTGGAAAAACTAATTTTACGCGAATTTTAATCTTTCTACCAAACATCAAGGAATTTGGAGTAAATTGTGTAGTGTCGTGGACATTAGATCTGTCGCTGGCATCATGTATGGGACATGTTCATCCCAAATTTCTTGCCGTCCTCTAATGGCATATGTTAGCATCTTGCATAAGACTCCGTTGAATTTTTCAAGTTCACCGTTACATTATGGATGATAGGTTGTAGTTGTAAGTTTCGCTACACCCAATATTTTACATAATTATTTCAATAAATCTGAACAAAAATTCGTTCCTCTATCCATTAGTATTGAGTTTGGAAAACCAAAACTAGTCCCCAATCACGCATAAGCGCGCGCGCAGCTGTTTCAGCTTTTTTATTTGAAAGTGCACAGGCTACAAAATACTTCGTAAATGATCATAAATAACTAAAATATATTAGTTGCTCTTCAGACTAGTGGGCAATGGACCTAAAATATCCATTCCAATTTTCTCTCCAAGAAACCTACTCCTGATACAACTATATAGGTGAAACTCTTGTTTGCCCCACTTCTTTCTTCTTGCACAAACTTTGCAAAATCAACAATATATGTAAATCTATCTCTGTGCTCACCGCCCAGGTGATTACCCCCTCTTCCCTGACACACATTGATGACGTTTTCCTTCATCTTTAATCTGATGTAGATATAATACTCCAACTTTAAGGTACAATTTTTTCTAATTTTCTATTAATGTCTTACTCTCTAGAGATTTTATGGAACCATCGTCGATACCTGTTTCCACTATGGTATATGCACTGATGATGTTATTATCCTTCTTTTAGCTTTCTCTGATTCTTAACGGAGACCAAAAACTGAAAGGCTCATCCAACTTGAGTTGCAGAACAGCAGTTTCCTTACAACAACGATTATTACAACTAACATTTTTCGATAAGGCATCAGCAATCACCATTTTATGCCTAGGAGTATACACGATGTCGAAATTAAATTCGGCTAATTAAGCAATCCATCGGGTAAATTAACCCTCTGGCTTTTTTAAATTCTGTAAAGCAGAATGATCACTTCTACATGTAAATTTGGAGACCAGCAGTTCATATTTATAGTGTAACACAAAATGAACTAAAGCAAACATCTATTTACGTGTTACACTCTAATTCCTTTCAGTTACCACGAAATATCTGCTTCCATAATTGACAACTTTCTCATCGCCGTTATTTTCCTATAATAAAACACATCCGATCGCTTTATCACTCGCGTCTACTTTTAAAATGTATTTGCCCTTCTTCTCTGGAAAACTTAACATCGGTTCTTTTACAATTCTGTTTTTAACGTATCGAAAGCAAGTTGACAATGCGCCGTCCATCTAAACTTTTCATCTTTGCGCATTAATGTGTACAAAGGATTTACTATCTTGGCAAAATCCTTACAAAATTTTCTATAATATATGCAAAATCCTAAAAAAGAAGCCACTTGTCTTGCCGATACGGGCATATTCCAATTTTTAATCATAGAAATATTATATTTCTATGATAGAATTCCATCTCCAGAAATAAAATACGCCTAAATTTTAACAACCTCTTTTTAAAAACTTACACTTTTGCGGCTTAATTTTTAATCCCGCACACATAATTATTTTCATTACTTTCTGAACTCTATCATAGTGTTCTTCAATCGTCGGACTCCATATAATAATATCGTTGATGAAAGCCACAGCATATCTCCAGGATATGCTGGCCAACATTGCATTCATCAATCGCTGGTAGGTATGTCCCGAATTTGACAATCCAAACGGCATTAGTCGGAATTGGTACGAATCAGTGGGCTTTGTAAATGTAGTTTTTCCTCTCATCAAGAGGTATTGACCAATATGCACTAGTGATATCTTGTGATGTAAAATATTTAGCCCCACCCACTACATCAAAAATACCCTGAGCGCAGGGAATAGAATAGGAATTTTTCTTCGTTATGGCATTTAGGAGGCTATAAACCACACAGAACCGGTCATCTCCGTCTTTCTTTTTAACTAGCAGTAGATCTGAAGCCCATAGTAAACTTGACTCTTCTATTACTCCTTGGTTCTTCATTTCAATCACCATGTCTTTTATTCATTTTGAGTATCTAGTGGCATTCTTCAAGGCTGCTCTTTTATCGGACGAGCATCACCTGTATCGTTAAGATAGCTAATCAAATTAGTTATACCAAAATCTTTTTTATCTTCAGAACAAATACCACTATGTGGCCCTTTCTGCAATATTTGTAAAACTGCCCGGAATTTCGATATCCTTAATATTGGTCATTGATCCTTTCATTTCCAAATCGAGCCCTTCCTTCAGGAGCATCATTCCATTTTCTGCGATCGTCAAAATTTCTCCGTTAATTGAATCTTGGCTTCCATACAAGACTTTGATTCCTACTTACTGGCAAATATTTACTGTTCTCATAATTACTCAGTCTCATACTTTCTTTTCTTGAAGATGTCGTCTTCATTTTTTATTCAATATATTTTTCATGATCTCTTTTATATCCTCCATTACGGATTGCAGTTCTTTCTTCCAACTGTTACTCCGATTGATAGAAATACTCTGGTGGATGTTAATAGCACATAAATTTGTTTCTCGAGAGTGTGTCAACCGCTATGCAATAGTGACCATATCGGCATAACTATCACTACTCTCGCATAGGAGCTTTTTTCGGATATTAGCATCTCCTCATTAAAATTTGGGATATGCGTCGACCATCGCTTTACTTATTCTTTCAGCGAATTTGTTAATTCACTCACCATGGATTTGTTGTAACTGGGCAAACAGTACTATACAGGTTATCGCGGATTTCTTTCCCTCAATAGAATTCTTTAACATTTCTCCCACAACTCCAAAAATATCTCCCTTGCCTTTCGCCTCGACCACTATTGTAGTGTTTTGCCGGTGTAACGGGTTAAGAATACACCGGGTTAATAATACTACTGAGTACAATCAACTGGTTGATTATACTATTGTTGGGTTCATAATATCTGCTATCACAATATATGTATATATCACATTTATAACATAATATTCGACGTCTGCATTCATGATTAAGAAATTCTGTAATATACCTAGCTATTACGCAATCGATAAGTAAAGTAGGCAGGTATATTAACAATACATACTCCGATAATTATGAGAATGCAGATACTTGGCTTATCGATCGCGTAGCTATTACGCATAAGTAGACAGGATATTAATAACAATATGCTAGCAAAGTGTTCGTTACAGAATTTCTTAATCATGAATGCAGACGTCGAATACCTATTATGTTATAAATGGCAAATACCCCGATTATTATAAGAATGATGGTGTTAAAAAATCGAATATATGAAAAATGAGTAAAAAATACAGGCTTCATGAAGGTGGTTTAGAATATCAGTGGAAAAATGTGTGGTTATGTATCGTCACATCCAAAAACATATCAAGAAAACATGATTAAGTTGTTCTGAAACTTAAGTTGATGATTAAATAAATAATTGATTTGATTGAAATTTGATTAAATTGTATAAATAAATAACTAAAGGGTAGTATAACCAACACAATGGTAGTACAATTAACTCAGGTTAATACTACTCTGTAGTATTATCAAACCGGGTTAATAATACTACAGAGTACTAAAATGGTATAGTGTAATTAACCCGCTATACCGGCACTAACTGTAACAATAAGTTGAGGCATTCATCCCTCTTGGCTTCATAGTGATCGCAATAGGCTTTCGCTATGGCTAACCAGCTGGAAAAATCCGCTCCTTCCTTATATTCCCTAGGTAAAAGTAATCTAAAAAATCTTCAAACATCTAACATTATGAACTCATCAAAAACGCTTCATCACAAACAAGACTATCAAACATCGCAGAAAAATCAATCACGCCAAATTAACAAAGTTTATAGATCTGCCCTGAACAAACTCGAAATCATAGAGTAATTATAATCATTACTCTATGATATTCTTTTTGTGGGGCATAGATTAATAGGTGCATTATCTTGTGACTTAAAATAAAATTTAAAAATCTTAGGATTTTAAAAAGAAAACTCTATCTATGTATAATATGTTATATAATACATAAATAAAATATTGGTATATGTACCTACGTATTGTAAATACAATTAATATATTAAAACATAAGTAAAAACGGTTTAATATAGATTATATTGTGTTTACATTATTTTATCTGATATACGTAGCAGAGGTGCAAACTTTGCCCATAAACAAAAAGAGTAGGATTAGATAAATGATCAGTACCGTTTATAGAAGTAGATGAAACATCTCTAGAAGATTTTGATTCTTATTAAAATGAGGTATATGTAGTTCGAAATTACTTACTACTCCTGTTTTCATTATTGTCAAACACATTGTGATTATAGTTTAAAATTAGTCCTGTGATGAACCAAATACATAGCTAGATCACTCACAGTCTGTTTTGGTAATTGAGAAGCTCGTTTATAATTCAAGGTATCTAAGGACTAAAAAGCTATAAACCCCTCGAGTTTTTTTAAATTCAAATTATAGCAATCTACTCATTCTTTATGATCCTTCTATAAACATTTATACATATATGCATTGCTATTTTGTAACTACCTACTAGGTTGAATATTATTAAATTTTATAAATAATAAAATTAAAATTGTGAAAGAATTCTACTTTTTTGGTATGCTCTATTGGTTTGTATACCTTTATTTCCAAAATTTGAAGTTTTCAATGCACTGACGAAATATAATAGTTATTTTATTTTTTATGTTTACTTAAATTGATCAAATAGCGATAAATGCGGACATATTTGATGGTAAAACGTTTAGTGTCTTCATAGAAAACCCAGAGATCCTGATAACAAAACTACTTTCTTAAAGATATATAGGTACCAATACAAATAATAATAAGAATAAGAATATTATCCCCGTTTGGGCTCCACCTGAAATTTGGTGGGGCCCATAAGGAGACTATAAAATATATTGATTGGGGCCCATCAGGCTTTAAATTATAAAATATATTGACTAAGGGCCCATCAGGCTTTAAATTTTAAAATATATTGACTAGGGTCATATATTGGGTCATATATTAGTAAGGCGATATATATTGACTAAGGCGATATAGGGTCCCAAAAGTTATATATAATATTATCAAACTGGGCCCATAAGGCGACTGGAGGCCCATACTTAGGATATCGTGGGGCCCATATATTAATTTTAATTCTAATTCTAATTCTAATAATAATATGTATATTTATTTATCATATTAATATTGAAGGAAAATATAGACAATACAATAAATGATTATGTATATTATAAAAAATACAAAGTACCAAATAAGCAAAATAGAATAATTACATATCTGTAGCATGGTACCAAATAAGATATATTTATTGAAAATATTTATTAAGTGAATTCTAGTTATTCATAAATAAATTAAATTAAAATTAAAAATACAAAATAAATCTAAAAATGGGCTGTGTAATTATTTATTATCCAGTTTAAAGAATCTCCTTAGACAAAAAGATAAACAATGATTCTGTTGAGAATCTAAAATGTATTGTGTATGTGCAAAATGACGATTTTTATAAAAACTATAAATGTTAAAGCTCCTATATATCAAGGCCTACATTAAGTGAAGTAATATAGTAGTATTAAAGTAGTCCATAGTTCCATTATAAATAAATCAAAATGAGTATTTTATAAATCTAAATGTTTTGTCTGGGTGACAATTGGTATTTATACTATAAGTATAAAACTGATTAGAGAGTTTCTAAGTTGTTGATTAATTCCTTAGATATTGGTAAATACTCGCCTAGATAATGCGTATTAGCATAATTTAAATAATCACAACTTTTTTCATTTCGAGTTAAACACTTTCCTAAATAATCATTATTTGCCGAATCTGTAGCTATTGAGGCAAGATTAAATGTTGATAATTTCTTACCCAATTGTAAAATGTTTAGGCGGCTATTATACAAGTTTTTTATAAAAAATCGATTTGGAAGCCTTAATTCTATACACTTATATATACTAAATCTAAAAAGTATATCAAAACACATTTGAATGATAAATCTATATAAAGCTCTGATCATCGAATAATTGACCTCTCTTTGCATATGTTAAGCAATAAACATTTCTATGAATCTTAAGGTAACATAGTTATATATTTTAGAAATAATTATAAAGATCTTATTTTGCTTGAAGTTAGATCATATATATTTAATAAAACACATTAGTAAATATGAAAACAAGAAAGCATTTCAATCGTGGCTAATGACAATTTTAATATACGATTAGCTTTTAGAGATTACTGAGTGAATAAAATATAATTCTACATTTCTTAATAACTTTTTATCGAGAAATTCATATATATCCACAGTATATCACATAGTATTTCATCAGGTAAATTCATGTTATTTTCTGTGAGATACCATGGATATTCCTGAATTCCAATCGATTAAGAATTATTAAAAAATGCAGAATTATACTTGAACCATATAGATCGAATAACTAACTAACTAACTAACTAACTAACTAACTAACTAACTAACTAACTAACTAACTAACTATATCTAAATTAAAAAAATTCTGCTTATATATCCAAATCTCTTATTAGATAAAAATTACCCTTTTAGAATTTTTGGGTAAACGTTACCTTTCCTGCCAAGTTTCTAGTATCATTTTAACTTAGATTTTCTAAATTTAAATTATGAAGGTATGGAAGATATCTACTTACCTAAAATTGTCACCAATATTAAAAAAAAATGTTTGTTCATATAAAAAATCATAGATCCTATGTGTAGGGTTACCAAATTGCTTTGATATCGAGTTTGAGAACTTATTTGAACCCCATGCGCAAACAAAATTTCTTTAATTAGCCGAGAAATTTTATAAACTGTTGTAAATAATTTCTAAAATAAATAGTATAATTAGTTTTTGATTTTTAGTTTATAAACTTTGATATGCATATATATTCATTTATTATTTGAAGTTATTTTTAATATATATATGAATTACTTAGTAAACAAATTAAATCAGTTAGGAAAATAGTTGTGGTTTCTAAAATAAATATACATATAGTGAAAACATATATTTATAGGTTTCAATTATCATTGAATGTTAATTCACTATATTTTTAGTAGTGCCATTACATTAATTCTTACCCTCAAAACAGAGTCATAGACGTGGAAATCATTGCTCCATGTCATTTTGAAAATAAAAATGTTTGCTATTTAAGTGTGTGGGGGGAAATGGAAATATTGCTTTTCAAATTCCTGACATCACAAGCAAATCTCCACGAAACTTAAATCTGTACCTTGTGAACCTGACTATAAGAATAGAATTTGAAAAATTATAGACATAAACAAATCTTGCAATATTCATTTCAATGGACAGAAATTATATCGAAAGTTTTTATTTCAAGTGTCTTAAAATGCTTTCAATTAAAACATTTTTGAAAATATGAACAAATGTTAAGTAAATTAATTTAAATAACAAATAATAGTATATAATTGTAAATTATATTAAGTAATTAATATACTCAATAAAATAGGATTTCAGTAAAATGAATTATGCTTTTAACATATACTCGTACATAGGTAGCTATATTATAACCATCACGATGTACCTGTCAATTAAGTATGCATATTTTTACAGAAATTCTTGAGCTATGCATTCCTTCCGCATACATTTTAGTGATTCGATTCCAATACTTTTAGGCATCTAGGTAAAAAATGTTCACACTACATATAAACCGTTTACTCAGATCAATAAAGCAAATTAATGGAAGTAAATTTTAATGAACATAGATTGGGTGCGTGAGTGAAACGTTGGAACATCGAATGTAATACTTTACGTCATAAAATATAATATTCTAATTTTCATGAAATACAAGGAAATACCTACTTATTAAATGCGGAGTATTGAGGCAATGTGTAATCAATGAATTTCCGTTCTAGTCTACCGTGCCGTGCTTCCACAATTGCAAAATTGATTCCGCTACTGGGGATTTGAAGTTCTCGCCAGTCTCCAAAATACGAATTTGACTTTTTAACAAGCTGATGCCTTTAATTATTGATGTTGATATACCTAGTGAGAATAATATTCTATTGAAAAATTCATGAGTATTATAGCTTCCTTGAAGAGTTTTTCTTAAAACAATATTGTATAATACTCAATGTGAGAAACTTAAAAAGATTTTTCCACCAATGTCAACACAACATACTATGCTGTATGTACTAGAATTATCTTCAAACCTAATAGTTAATATATTTTAACTTGTATTCTTTCCATTCTGTATTAAATCGTTCACAATAAGTTATAATCAATAAAAGTTAATATATAAATAAATTAGTGCAACGCAAATGTGTGTGCGTGAGCATATCTTTTTGTCCGAATTTTTGAGCACTTACTAAGTTTCCTATTATTTGATATATTAAATCGAATTTGGTATATCATTCGAATGCTAGTTCAACGAGGCTTGTCATTATCGCATTCAAGTTTCCAATTTTATGTAGTTTTGATTTAAAAATGTGTTTTTGTAAATCTTTAATATCACTTGAAGAAAACAATTCACGCAATGTTGAGACTTATGATCCACAGACAATAGTCCCCTGATGTATAATGGCATTTTACGAGAAAACAATGGAAATGACGCAACATATAACTGACTATATACGTTTAATATGAATAATATGTCGGTTTTTATTCATTTAATTTTCATAATTGCACTTAGAATGGTAGCTTAAATAATTTATATTATTCACTTAACAAATGCTAGATGGCGTAAATCAGACCGCTGACATCCATATAGTTTATGTTGCGTCACCATTTATGTAGTTTACCGAAAACTTTCTGAAAAAATTAATAAATTTCTATAGTTTTGCGAAATTACATAAAAAATTGAAAACAGAAACAAAGGAAAAATCTAACGCTGTTATCACACATCGTTTTTCTTTAATATTGAAATCCAACTCGGTATATTTGTAATATATAGTAGCAGAAAGTAAACGGAGATACACACATATTTTACGTTTATAATTCATTATTAAATTAGTGACGCTTTAAACACTTTGGATAGAAAAATTATATAAAATGTTGTGCTTGTGGTCTGCGGACTTAATGTTAAAGTATATTCTTTTTCTGAAAAGTAAAATCACAAAAAAATGGTTATAAATATCGCTTATCAATAAGACTCAATTAAGATACACATTAAAGAGTAATCAAAATTTTACAGTAATAACAGTTGTATTATTATTATTGTTAATTATTTGCTACGGTAAAAATATAATTTGATGGAATAATGCGTCATGAATGATGAATAATGAACATGAATTTTTGCCCTTTTTTAAAGATTGAGACACCTTGGCAGCAAAATTTGTAAAATATCTATCGATTTACCCAATTTAAGGGCAGACTCTTCGTAAATATTCGACAATGTATAATTACCCGCTTAAAAAGTTTAATAAATTAATTACAATTTTGGGAATCCAATTAGTGAAATTATTTGATGATACTTCATTTACATTTAAATCTTGTATTTGATTTCAATAAATGAGTTAGTTACATGTTTTAAACTTTTTTTATATAAAATAATTGATCTCTATATTTTTCTCTACATGAGAAAATCGAGAATTTGTATGGTTATTTCAAAAGCAAAACACTATCATTAATTTCAATTTACTCAAATCCGTAATTTTTTTATTAATTTTTCGATTTTTTCATCTTTTATTATATTTTATTATTAAATTAATGTGATTCATAGGTTATCAATTCGCATAAATGCCTTGACAAATATAAAGTTACTTTTATATTTTGCATATCAAATTCTCTTATAAATATATATAAAAAGTATATATATATCTTATCTAGACCTATGGCAATAGGTCGTTAGCTAGTAAAGCTAAGCGAACTATGTAGTAGGTAATATAGGATAGT
>JAYRBW010016752.1:0-12934 GCA_036023295.1 Invenusta paracnida | reverse complement strand
CTTATAAATTTCTTTAAATGTAATTTCACAACATTTCGAAAAATGCAGATAGGATAGTTTTGATAAATTACAGCGATTTATATTACCAACTTTCTAAAAATAATAATGCTCACTTAGATCTAGGAACCTTAAAATGGTACGCAGTATTTCGCTTAGTCTCATTTCTCCAACCCATTGTTCTATTTTCTGAGTTTACGTAACAGCCTGCTGCATACTCTCTGTTGTTGCAAATCGCAGCAGTGTCATTTGGCCTGGCTTTCGATTAATTAAATAATTGTTGCATATTCAACCTATTGCGTAATCAAACTGTTAAATATAATTATTTAAAATAAGAAGCGCTCAAGAGATGCACACATTATCGCTCACTCTTCTATGGAGCAGCAAAGAGAAGTCAGTTTCGTGGCTTCTCAGCGCGATGGTAAAATTTAGGAACTATAGACGGTTATCTTCTATCTATAAACAATTAAAATGGTGATCGCTGCACTACACATGTCAAACAAGAAAATGCGAAGTGACTACCATCAGGGTAAATAATCTTCTTCTGAAAACGCAAGGGTAGCACACTCATGTGTCTAACGGAGCAAAAGTTTAAGCCATTGCGAAAGTACGCAAACCACTCAAAAGCATGAAACGAGTGTTCTCTGACGCTTTTGATGAAAAACTACGAGGTAATAATGAAGAATCAGTGAATGGTTTACCCAGTCTGAAGAAATACAGTCTGATGTACACTGTACAGAGCGAATGGTAAACGTCTTCCCCAGATTGACCAGGCAACACAGACTGATAGAGCTGCTTCAAGAAAGAAAAACAGCAAGAAGTTGATCATCAGGTCTAACTTTTGCAAGCTGGAGCAGAACTACCGGCGGTGCAGAGCTGCCCAGATTGTGATAGACAGACTTGTCCGGTTGAAGACACGGTTATTAAACCATTAAAATTCCAGCGTACCACTATAATTAATGTGCTGTTTTTGGTGCCTTGAAACAAGGCATGGTCAGGCATTAACTTTTATATTAATTTTATTCCGGTGTACCACTATACAGGTATAATTAATATTAACTTTTATTAAAAACTGCATTTTATTATTATTATTCATGTATTATTCAATTTATTAATTTCAATTATTAATTTCAATTATCGCTGTTTCGAGTGTATTACACTCTTTGTCTTAATAAACATATTTAGCTTTTGTGTTCACTTTATTATGTTTTTGACTATTTTTATTTAGACTAGGCAAAGTGTAACAATAATACAATAGGCGATTTGACGTTAGGCGACTTGACACTAAGCGAATTGAGACTAAATGACTTGACAATAGGTGATTTGCGACCAGGCGAAACGTAAAAATAATGTAATAGGCGATTTGAGACTAGGTGAAATGTAACAATAATGCAATAAGCGACTTGACACTAGGCGATTTGAGACTGGGCGAAATGAAATGACACTGTTCTATGGCTGTATATATGGTAGTGTTTTTTTTGTATAATCTCAAAATGATGTTTTTATGCCGATTGTACCTATGTTATTTTTTCCTGTATGTTATATAATTATAAACTAAATATATATACTAAATTTATTGATACAAATTTATAACTAATAAATATAAATTTTTTTTCGTTTAAACACTACATATCCAATAAATATAGTATATTATTGTATGTATTGTAATTTATTATATTCTATTATTAGACATAACATTTTTGTTTTGTTTTTTCGTTAAAGAGGGTAATAACTAAAAACAAAATTAAGGTTTATACGTAGTTGGACCACATATTAACTTTTTGAGATGGTCAACTATTCAAACGGGACAATTGAATAGTGGGTCATGTGACGCCCAATGTGTGTATTACATTGAATGGGATGTTACAAGTTGTAAGAGATCTAAAAAACGGAGTGAACGATTTTATTGAGTGATTTAAGGATAGTAAATATTTTATAACGGTTAGAGGGAAGTATGAGTCATTTAAAACAGAAACATACTTAAAGCAAAACAACGTGTTACAGGGATAGTGTTCATGATTTAAACCGACTCCTAATTAAACAAAACATAATTTCTGTAAAAGTATATATACAATTAACTGTCTAACAATTCCGATTTTCCCATTATTCGATCGTAAATGTTCTATCAATCCATGAACTAATATGAAGTAATTTTTACTTCTATTGATTTTGATACAATTATAAATTTTCGTACATAGTTTGCATACATGAATAGGTAAAGTAAATTGGATTAAAATCTTCAAGCTAAAAAATGACACGATATCATTTATGAAGTGCTTAAGTTGTCAGAAATATGATTTATTACAATATATATACATATAAAAGTTTTATATGTATATATTTTAAACTAATTTATACTATAAACTATATTTTACCGCTATAATTTTATAATTATTAAACAATTTAAAGTGGGAATAAAATAGTGTTAATACTGCATACAACATAAATTAAAGTGACAACTTTGTGTAGAACTGCCTCAATGCATGGTGACATTAATTTATATAGTTATAATGCAGCTAATGAATTTCCTTAGGAATCAGTACATACAATAGAAAGATAGACTCACCTTCTGTGCGAGAACTAGGACCCTTTCCAGGCAGGTCATGCTACTCTCCTGATCTCCCAGCCGCTCATAGCACTGGGCAAGTTGTCGGTAAGCCAAGGCTTGTTCCCTCACCATAGGACTCCCACCTAAAGGTCCACTCCCGGTAGCACCCTCATGATGGCGGCTGCTTCCACACCCCTGTGCATCTAAAAAAACGGAGCGGGAGTTCTGGAAGAGGGGTGCAAAATTTTCCTGAAGAGAATACCAACAGGTCGTTGGTTGACAATTCTGGAGATAAGCAGTAGAAGGTTGCAGTTGTGCTGTGGTTATAAGCTGTTCCAGTAATGCGAGTCGTTGTTCCAGATGACCGAGTGCAGATTCCAGTTCCCCTTGAGCAATGCGTACCTCGGCCAAGCCGCCGCTTGCTCGCGATTCCTGTAGCTGATGTCAATGAGGGATCATTGTATAAAGTATAAGCAAAGTAACAATCCTGCTGTTGAATACATTAATACATAAATTGGTTAAAATATTATACATTAGCGTTATGTATACGTATTATGGAATTTTAATCTGGAATTCTGGTCCCATCCGAATGGTATGACACCTTGTGATGCCTTGACGGCGAAAAATTAGAAAAATTTAGCAAGGTAGAGAGTATAAAAAAACCAGAGGGCGCCTATTGCTACTTCTATCAATATACGGGAATAAAGTGACTACGAGAGAATAACAACAACTGGAGTAGAACGAGACTCGTAGCAAAGACTGTTTCGTATTCAAAGGCTAAAAAAATACATTAAAACTATAAACAAATTCATAGCAGATAGCTACAACCACAGAATAAGGATAGAATAAGGTTATCTAATCCTTACTCTTTGGGTACAACATTCCAGTAAAGACCAACGGGAGTCTATATAGCTATTTCTAACAAAACGAGAATAAAGTGGCTACGAGAGAAGAACAACAACTGGGGTAGAGCCAGAATCGTAACAGAAATTCTTCCATATTAAAAGCCTTATACTAATTGAATTAAAAAACTAAAAACAAGCTCCTATTAGATAATATCACATTCTAGCTAGGCTGATATACACAAAGACAAATAGGCAAATACCATTCAAGTGGATACCTAGACATTGAGACCTTGCAGGTAATGAAGAGACGGACAGAGAAGAATGAAGAAAGCAAATCAATCAGCAAGACGCCGGAAAGATGTTTGAAGTGACGAAAGCCAGGATTGAATGCGCTTTTACCAAGAAATAATTACACCACCGAACTAAGAAACCGATTGACACATGTCAAAGGTAGGGAAGATTATTAAATTCCGGTAGATGAGCTAACTAAGAAACAACCAAACATTCAAAATAGGGCATAGCAACGAACTGAGAGGTTACGAAAAACGAATTGAGAAAAGTGAAGACGGGGAATATAGGATTTGTGGGAAAGAAGAAGAGCAGGCCTTCCGCCACGCTTCCAAAATTTTAAAATTTAGGTTGACCACCTTTTCTAGGTTTTTAATTAAAATTTTAAACATTTTATTTTGCTTTATTTTGCAACGAATTTTTGAAATATGAAAACACTAATATTGAACAATACATCATGTACAGAACAGTTAGTTGAATTAGAAACATTCAGACACAATAGTTTCTGAAATCAGAAAATAAATTATATTAAACACATACGTAGATAGATATTGATATTTGTGGCCGGTAGCACTAGTGCTACCGGCCACAAGTATTAATATCTATTCTATATAGTGCACTCCACAATGTTTCAACATACGTAGATAGTAATAGGAAAGTTTTATTCTGGATCATTTGCAATATAAACCTGTGATACAGGGTCAACAAAATCTTGAGTATTCTTTTGTAGCTGTCAGTGTTTTTGATTTCCATTTTAAAGTTTGACTGTTAAGGTAGATGTTTGTTGTTCATGTTTGATGTTCTGGTATTGTTATAAAATTGTGAGGCATGCATTGCGAAGGGAGAGCCATCTGGAAGTAACATGCCGAATTGCAAATCGGGGAGCAAAATCCGAAAAGTTTCCATAAGACAATAGTCTTTGCGAGCAGCAAAAAGCTTGAAGAAAAGTCCACATCTGTCACAAACGTATCAATTGAAAAATTGATTGACTTCATCTCTTTATGGAAGGCATTATGTACCTGGTGTAAAGTACACGTTCCCATATTGACAATGGAATTTTTGTATCGACCAGCTAACATTGCTTCCAAAAGGGGTTCAAATTTCTTGTTGACGTTTGGGCCATCCATTCCAACATGTAGAATTAACTCTGGATCTAAAACAATGTCAGTGATTGCTTGTAAACAATGTTGAACTAAATCATTTGAGTTACAATGCTCCATAAATTGTGAACAACAGTACACGGTCACAACATGCTTTGCCTCTTCTGACCAAAACTGTGCATAAGCATTATACTACTTTTTTACCATAGATGTTGTAATTTCGTCAAATTTGAAACTAAATGCAGATTTTTTTAAATCTTAAATCCGCACTTCTTTGATACGGGGAGCTATACCATATTGTATTACATATTTCAACTTCGTTTCACCCATTGGGTAGTTTTTTATAATTTCGGAATCTGAAAACTGTTATTCTATAAGAAAATTATCATTATCAGCACTTGCAAATAAATAGGTGCAATCCACATATTTTAAAGCTTGCAGTATTTCTGCTTTCAGAACTTTGTTCTCCGAAGTGAGTCTGGAACCTTTTCCAGACAGGAACTCGACTGTGCTATCAGCCAGATGAAAAAAAAAATCGGCAGCAGGATCTGACGAAATTAACTCTCGATTTATCAAAGCACTTGGAGATAAGGCCCAAAACTGGAGACCATCAACATTTCCTGGACCCAGAGCGTGTGCCCCCAGTCATGGAGGAATGCCACAATAGTCCCTCTGCTAAAAGCTTCAAAACCAGCCAGCAATCAGGCAAAACCAGGCAAAAGAAGTGTCCTTGTCCTGCTCGACTATTAAAAAATCTACGACAGGGTATGGAAGGAAGATCTCATAGGCCAGTCTTGGACTATGGGGTTCCAGTCCGCATAGTGAAGTGGTGTGATAGCTTCTTGAGGAACCGCCAAGCTAGGGTCCACTTCAATGGAGTCCTCAGTGATAGCAACACTCTTCTGCAAGGTCTCCCGCAAGGTGCGGTACTCTCGCCTCTTTTTTTCTCACTCTACAACAACCCGGTCAGAGGCGCCATCCCACGATCTCTCAGCGTCAGCATGTACGCGGATAATATCGCCATCTGGGCACAGCATAACAACAAAGAGGCCACGCGTCAGGTGCAAGCAGGAGTCGATGCAGTGTACGGATGGAGTAACCAGAAGAAACTCACCCTGAATCCAGCAAAGTGTGAGGTTGGTTTCTTCTTCAGCAACACTCACGAAGTAAACTTCAAACCATAGGTCAAGCTAGATGATCACCATCTAAAAGTCAACCCTACGCCCACCTTTCTTGATATCACTTACGATAGATCCCTGAGTTTCAGATCCCAGGTGAAGAAAGTGGCCGACAAGGTGATCAGCAGATGCCGGATGCTAGGAGCTTTAGCAAGCAAGAACTGGGGATAAGGAAGGATTTCCATGTCAAAGATCTACCGACGTCAGTTCGCAACCTAATGGACTACTGTGGTTCAACTTGGCAGCCCTGGTTGTCAAAGTCCTCCCATGAAACTCTTGAAAGTGTCCAGAACAGGACCTTAAGAGCAGTCAAAGGACAACTGGCAACAACACCCCTCGAAGCCCTTCGACAGGAGGCCAGTATACCATCCTACAGAACCGTCAGCCGACGTATCAGCACGATTGCTTGGGAAAAGTCGCTTCGCTTTCCTTTGTTCAATTCCAGAAGGCACCTTGCCGAAAGCTCAGTCCACCACCGTTCGAAGAACAGGAGCAGCTGGAGAGTTCTTTCAGATAAAGAAAGCATGCAGTGCGGCCTTAGGGGTATCGACCGGCAGAAATTTGTTCTGTTACTATCAGTCCCTCCATGGAGAAAAACTGAACAAAAATGGAGCAGCTCTACTGGCCTCATTGGCGGAAGTACTAAGATATCCAGCAAAGAGGACATCCTAGCGGACTCCATGGCCACCCTTAATTTGCCCCCAGATTTGTATCCCACCACCATTTATACGGATGGTTCAGCATAGGGGGTAATGCAGGAGTGATAACCACCGGACGCCCAACATCCCCTGACAACATCGATACCCTTCCGAGGAAAGGAAGAGCTTTCACCTGCTCGTATGAGATGGAGCTACAAGCCATTAACCTAGCCCTCAAATGGATTACCGAGCACCCTGAAGATGGACCCTACCGCATCTGCACTGACATTCAAACCGCCCTCACAGCCCTCCAATCTACCAAGCCGACACACAACACCGACCTCAAATTTATCAAGGTCAAGCTCTATGAGGCGACATGTGTCAATGCCCTCCAATGGGTCCCGGGACATTGCATCTCCCGGAGAATGAGTTCGCCAAGGAAGCCGCGGCCGAACTCACTACGCAGTCGGACAACACCATTTCCTACGATGCAGCCAAAGCTGGAGTGAAAAGGCTCATCGAGGACCCCCTGTCATCAACTTTCGAACATCTCATGTCTACGGATCCGGCAAGATCGCTAGAATTAAGATGCCGAGGAGAGAGAAAGTTCTTTTGGCCCTGCTGCGGAGTGGTCACTGCAGACACCTAGCAGTAGTTGAGCCCGGTTTTGACCCTATCTGTCCCTCTGTAGGTCTGAACCGGAAACTCTGGAACATTGGCTTCAGAGCTGCCTAGTTACAGCTACAAATTGTTTTAAAGTTTTTGGGGGCCCGTCCCCTCCCCTGTCTGTCCTTTTAGATTTCCTCATGGCGGTGGTTACGTTTGCACACCTGCGAGAGCAGAAGTGACGTTTGCCGTCCAACAACAACAACAGCATAGTCTAGCATCGGTAGTAACAACAACAACAACAACAACAACAACAACAACTATATAGGTAGGTACTACATATTTTAAGCTACTATAAAATTAAATAGGCTATGAAGACGCTATTATAATATAATATGTACATAATAATACTAATTATTAATTAAAAATTATTTCGAATGGCTTTGTTCCCTCCCAATGGCTATAATTGAACGTTTAGTAATATTAAATAGAATTATGTAATTCATAATAATTGTCTAATATTTAATTACTTTTGTCTTACCAAGTATGAAATATGTAGTGTAATAAATGAAATATTACATTATATACCCATAAATTAATTTTTAAAAGTCGAAGAGTACTTACCAAAAGCTTTGACTGTGATGATTTCGATTGGGCCTCTTGAAAGAGACGTGTGGCTAAGTCGTGATTAGCCAATCTAAGATGACACCAAGCTAGATGAATCAAGGCTTGACATTCGCCAGCACGTGACCAATCAGAGGCTCTGTTAGTCATGGTGACGTCATCATGCTGCATAATTGTCGTCGTGGGCAAGGTAACACGACTAGTTTCCAGACCACGATATAATTCCAGCTCGCGTTCATAGTAGGGTAAAGCGGAGTCCCATGAATTTACGATCTTCGAAAGTAGAAAAATAAATATATCTGTAAAAGTAACCGACAGTTATTACATACATTCGGTATTAGCTAGACAAACATTAAAGATTTTTCATGTGAAATTTATCGGTATCGCTCTAAATTATCTCAAATTCAAAGTAATAACATTAACCCACATATATTTGAATTAGGTTTTCTTTATTGGCAGACTGTTATCATAAGTGATTATGTTATCACTGCAGACATAAACATATGTTACTTTTAATAGTCCTATAAAAATACGTTTTCACTTCTAACGCAGTCTTTACATAGGAGATAATATACAAAATCCAAATTAATGAATAATAAATATATATGTATATATGTATATATGATCTTTATGAATATATAGGTTATCTTTTAGATTTTTTCAATTTGTGTTACTTATTTTAACACAAAATTAAACAACCTTCATTATTTTTTAGTTCGTTGGCTCTACCATTGAAAAACATTGAAGGCTTAACATTAAAAAAAGACAAATGCGTTGACGTTGTAGTGGGGTATAATTACTATATTTAATAGCCTACATTTCGTATGCCTTCGTCAGTGCAATAATTAATGCAACTCAAGAAAGGATAATATATAACTAGAAAGCGTAACATGAACACAGCTTAAAGATCTATAATATAGATACTATATATTATAGTATAAACACATAGAGATGTACACGCAGGCAAGTAATGAGAAACGAGTAAGCACAGTGGCGGACAAATATATAGGTGAGTATAATGATAACTACTAACGTACTTGATAGGTAAATAGCACACAATAAGACGTAGATACCAGTAAACACGGTGATGGGTTAAAAAAGGAGAAGAAAATAACAATACTTTACGGGAACAGTCCATTAGTTGTTTCCTTTCACAGCCATTTATCAGTTGTTCAGAAATCGACTGAATATACAGAGCTTTCACGGCGACACGTAACTTATCAGATTTGATTACACTCAATTCTTATGTTGCACTAACTATACAGCATTGTTTGGCACTAACCAAGGTATACGAAACGTCCCCTATTAAATTTAGTAAATATTACCCTACTACAGCGTGAACGCATTTATCTTTTTTATTTATTAATCTTGATGATTGTTTAATGATATGATAACAGTAATTTTGTGGGAGATCTGGCAGTAAAGACGTTTTTAGAAATGGGGGAATTTTCCTATCAGTTTTCCTATTAAAATAATTGTTTACTAATATTGCCCAAACTGAAATCAAGAAGGTCTGGTTCAACCGAATAGTAGCCTACATTGTATGTATATATGTATATCTCTTCTGACTTTTGTAACAGCTTGTAAATGATAAAAATAAACTTAATTACGAATTAGTTCATACCTCACAAACTGCCCCAATATTAGCAGAAGCTATTGCTTCCATCTCTAAGCGTCCTGGCATTTTACTCTTGGCCAGGTCAAGTTGCCGTCGACAAAGTGTCATTGCTGCCTCACGATGATCCTGTACCTCCTTTTGATAAACTGTTTCTTGTGACAATGTTAGACGTAGGCCCGTCAATTGCGTTAGAGCTTGGAATACACCATCTTGATTGCCACAGCTCTCACAGAGACGCAAGACCTCGTGGTGGTGACGCTCAGAATTATCCAACAGACCTAACTATAAAACAGACGACAAATTTGTTTCCTTGAAATCGAAAGAAATATTCATGAAAAAATAAAATTAAATAAGTATGGATATATTACCAGACGTTTCGGATTTAGTTAAAACACCTTAGGAATTTAAACAACGGAAAGGTCATAAACTAATTATTTAGTGTTATTTCATTATTATAGATTGAGGAGACGTATTATTTGGATTAACAAAGAACAAAGATTTTGTATACGTTGTATCGAAAAAAATCAAAATAAATCGCCTCCTTCAAAGCAGTATTTTTGACAGAATTTATCGATTACTCAAACCGGGATCCTGGGATCTATGAATACATGCAGGTGCACATTTAATAAAAATAAATACTATTAGATAACATTTGTTAAATGTTTGTAGTATGTACAATAAATTAATTGATATCAATTGTTTCACTGACTGCGTTGGAATTTTCATCAAAGTATGCGCATCCAAGTATGACTTGTAATAAAAGAGGAATTATGATTGAACAGAGTTAGACAGAACTGAAATCAGTAGTGGATTTTATTAAGATAAATTATGATAAAGTTATTCAACATCACAGTATTCTCTCAAACATCACATGAAAAACGGCACTTTGTATTTATTTTATTCATAAATCTGTGATCACGTATGTATATATAACTGCAGTACCTGTCTATAAACGATTCCCAAATAGCTATGTGCCAAGGCAGTTTCGAGGACTGATGAGGTTGCTTCTTCCCTTTTTTCCAACGTGGCCAGATAATGCTGGAAGTTGTCAAGGGACTCAGAGTAGCGACCCAAATCCATACAGACTCGACCTAGGCGCTCTAAACAGGCTGAGAGTACTTCCTCTCGGCTACTGGTTGATGAGGTGAAGGGCACTGTTGGCGATGATAGAAGACATACCTGTCGAGTGATACAGGTGTGAGCGGAGAGCAGGTCTTGTTGGGTGATGTGCAAAGCGGCCAAGTTACCTAGAGAACGGATTTCACTCGTCGTATTGGCGAGTTCAACTGCTAATGAGTGCTGCGCCTGTGTGTGTGGATATGTCATAACACGTATACAATCGATAAGTTAAATCATTAAGGTATGGTAAATTAATTATAGTTTTATTTCGACAAACAGAAGACTTTCAGTTTATCAGCGTATTTGATGTAAATTCTTAAATTACAAATTAAATGAATTCAAAAGCATTTAAATATTTTATGTTAAATATCTAATCGCAGCTGGGATATTATGTTTGTATATAACATAATTAATATCATCCGTTCTGCAAGAAACTTTCTTAAATATTTATATGAAAAAGATGTGTTTTTCTTATGTAAACGTTCCGATGGAAAGAGTACCAATTTACTATACAAATATTATGAACAGATATTTCAAAAAGCAATACCCATACTGTACTGCATTCGTACAAAAAACGAATATACAAAATAATAGCTTTACACAATAGAACTCTAAGTATATATAGAGAACATACAACCTATAAAAATTAGACATCGATATAATATTATGTTTTATCAGTTGCTAATATCGAATAATTTTTATATTATAGTATTTTCGTAACAAGAAGGCCCCAATTAGTGTGACAAATTTGATGTTGTTGGATTAACACTATCAATTTATAATAAATATTTTAATTTATAAAATTATACGTTTTACGATAAATTATTTCAATTTGTCATGTTACAGAGTATTTCATATAAAATAATTATTTATAGATTGAAATATTTCATTTATTAATGGTTATAGGATTTAGCTTTTCTAAAAGATCAGATTAAAGTAAAAAAGCGTTTAAATTTGTAAGTATAATAACTGTAACTTGTAAGTTTACTAGAACTAACTGAAACACTACAATTTTCTTCCAATAAATTTTAAAATGTTATTGTGGCTTTGAATCAGTATAATTATAATGTTATCGTTAAGAGATTTATCGATCGAACAATTAGGTAAAGTCTTCTGTATATTATTACAATGATAAGTGTAAAAAAAAATTATGTCTATGAAACTAATCCGAATTAATACGCCGAATAATACTTTTGAAATATAACATATTTAAATAGGCAAAATAAATTACTGGTTATTATTAACGTCAATTAGTTCACATACATTTTAATATTTTATTTTTCCGATGTTTTTCCGAATTTAAATTCATTAAATTATAAATATTTTTAAAGTACAATAGAATGGAATAGTCATGTGGAATAATGAACAGTTCTATTCAAAGTTTTGAATAGCCCTTATTATTTTGAATTAAACATTTATAAACTTTTGAAACGTGTTGGTAAATGTTACTCTGTCAATTGAATTGCAAAATTGTAATTATGATATTTGTAAATTGATTTGTAATTATTTTAAATAATTTGTAAATTGATGTTATCTATAAATGTCTGAAATATAGATTAAAAATTTTTGGATAAAATTATTTTTTTAAAACCATATAGTATCAATAATTTATCATAACAAAATTAATATGACCTAACATAATTTCAAAATTTAAGGACTTTTCCAGATTTTCCTTGACTAAATCCATTTTCAAAGAATTTTCCCGGTTTGTTGCCCGATTTTAAGAAAGTGTGGAAACCCTGAGTCATTTATTTCCCGAATTGGTCATTCAATCCAACTAGTTTCGACTGACCTGATAAAGGTTGAGGGCAGTATCATATTGTTTGAGAGCTTGATGGGCAATGCCCAAGTTTCCCAAAATAGCACATTCTCCTTCTTTGTTGCCGAGTTCCCGAGATATAAGCATCTCCTTATCGTGAAAACTAATTGCCAGTTCGTACTGGCCCAGACAGGTATAGGCATTACCTGAAACCAAGGCAGTGTAGTGTTTAGTTTCAAGAAATTATAAAATAAAACAAGTGAGAATTTTCTTATTTGATTACATTACAAAATGACTTAAGATATGTATGTTCAAAAATAATATTTAAAAATATTGAGAAGTTTAGATTATGAGCGTAGAGGGAATGCCCCATATGATTGTGAAACTATTGATGAGCAATTGTTACATCATTTAAAGTTTATTGGAATAAAAATTAGGATTCAATAAATGAAATAGAAATTCATAACTATTACTTTTAGATATACTTAGCATGTACGAGTGTATAATGTACTATATAATATGCAAATAATGTTACTGAATTTTCATTTTATGCGGGAGTGAAAAGTAATTGCTTACATATTAAAACTGAGGAATGAAAAGTCCACTTTTCACTC
>JAYRBW010016741.1:0-12935 GCA_036023295.1 Invenusta paracnida | reverse complement strand
AATAAAATGAGTCTCAGACTTTTACTCAAATTCACACATTTGGCTTGTTTCACGTACTGGTATTATATTAGTCCTTGATATATACATAATACTAATATATGTACATAAGATATAAACAATTATATAGTCCTCGTTTTATATACGTTTTACCATGTGTCAAAAGTTTTAGTACAGAATTTAAAATAGATACATGCATTAATTTCAGTATTTCTTAATGTTTTGGAAATACATACATAAAATGTTCTTAATTCTATTAGAAAATACTAAAAACATAAATAACATACACGAAGAATTTATTATTTATATTTGACTGAAAATTACTGAAAATTCAAAATGTAATTATTTGCGCAGCAACAATCAGCATTAGCTACAATTTTAGTAAGTAATAAATGAATTAACAAATATAAAATGTATAAAAATAAGATGTAGAAATTAATATAATTTCTGTTTGATCATCAAATATTTTTATATTCATAATTATACAATATTTATTCAGGAATGGGATGATGAGGCAGCAGCAAAGGCACAAGTGTGGGCCAATAAGTGCATAAGTGGTCATGACACGAATGCGGACAGAAAGTTCGGCACATTTAAATTTGCCGGACAAAATTTTGCTGCAAATAGTAGACCACCTTCATCTCTTCAACAGTAAGTATATTGTCATATATATGTGTAATTTATTAACTAATACTACTTCAAATATTGGCATTACTATCGTTACTAATTTGAAATTTGAATGGAGGTATATATTTCATTCTATCTAAATGAAACGATATTGCGAGAAAAGATGCAGTTTAGATTTTGTAATGAGTTATATATTTTTCCCAATATTGTTTAATTTTAATACTTAATTATAAATTATCCTGATTATAGTTTAATTTTATTACTTAATTATAAATTATCCAATGCATACGTATAAGCATTATTAAATGTTATCCATTTCAGAACTGCAACATTGTGGTATAATGAAATCGGAGACTATACATTTGATAAGAAAAAGTGCAAAAAAGTCTGCGGTCATTATACTCAGGTTTGTTATTATCTTAATTCATTCATATCTTTGTCTGTCCATCTTTGAAGAAAAACAAATACAAAAGAAATTTGTTATATGCATGCAGCCATAATAATATAATTACATAATAATTAATAAATAATTATAATTAACAAATTCTATAATTTTGAATTTCCCTATAAATTCGCAACATTGAATCAAAAGAATAAGGAATAAATATCATCTAATTCTTAAGTAAAGCAATAAGAAGTAGATAAAATGAGAATAAACTCAATAATATGCAAATGTATAACGGAAACAAAGTAAAAAGGTTCACTTTAAACGATCAGAGATTATGCACTAACTTCATTCATTTCCCTTGCTTATATTCGCATTATTATATTTGTCATTTCTTTGGCTGTTTAAAGAAAAACAATTATTCTTTCTTTCAGGTAGTTTGGGCTAAAACCACACACTTGGGGTGTGGGTTAGCTGATTGTAAAGCAAAAACTAAAATGCAAACACATTTAATATGCAATTATGGAACTGCGTAAGTCTATCATGAAGCTCATTATATTTTCATACAAAATAATTATTCATATTTGTTGTCTATTAACAATACTGCAATACCATTTTGTCTTTCTCTTTAGTTTAAAGATCTTAGGCATAGAGTAATTATACATTGTATACATTATATATTGTATAATCATTACTCTATGATCTTAGGTTTTACACAAGTTTTACAAACAGTATAAATTTACACAAATAAAGATGAAAGTGTTATATAATGACCAGTGTTATAGTCTATAATTAGTGGATAAATATTCTTCACGTCGATCATGTATATATATATATATACTATAGAATATTTTAAAATGATAAGTTCAGTTTTTATACCTTTATAATAGCAAACTTTAAATCACAAGGACTACCTTACTTCAAAACGTGAAGAAGAAATTAACAAAATAGTGATATCTACTCTGCATATTACAATTCTGCCAAATCTACTCATGCAGATGGACAAGTTTATTACCATATGCAATACCCTAATTACCTAAGATTAAGGCCAATACATTAATTTATTTACAGTTTAAACATTTTACAGTTTTCATTATGTTGCGTTAATATTATGCTTTTCACACTCATTTTCGCCAAATTGTATATTTTATGCAACATTATAATAAAACCAAAAAACGGAAACTCCTATCGTTGACTTACTGACTGATTATTATAGATGTCACAATGTCGGCTTGTACCATAGATAGGTATTGTATTCTTCATCAAACATCTTTATGTATAGTACACTATCTATGGCTTGTATTTGCAATTTATCCGTAGTAAGTTTATCGGCATATTCATAGAGTAATTACACTATGGCTGTATAATTACACTATGGCTGTATAATTACTCTATGGGTGTATTCTTATGTAAGTATATCTATTGGTTCTGTAATTGTATTGTGCAATATCTATATAGTTACACATAACTAGTATGACGTAATGATGTTCAAGTGGATATAAACCTTATGGACACCATGCTCATTGGTGAGAGTGAGGTATTATCGGCTGCTCATCAATGAATAGAGTTCAATAGTGACCTATATGCACAAACTTGAGAAATTGTGCCGCTCCACCCTTGGTCATTATTTTTATGCACCATATCCATAAAAATATTCTAAAATCTTCTGATGATATCCTCTACTGGAGACGGTATATTGACGATATTTTTCCTTATACAACCAACTTCTGACATTAATACTTTAGTCCCTTTAGCTAACTCTATTCATCCTATAACATTCAATTTACTTATGAAAATCCTAATTATAATAAACTGGTTTTCTAGATACCTTAGTTAGTTTGGTCAATAACGTATTTAATTTTTTTTATCAACCCTACACATAGTGGCACTTCTCTAAGTTTTGATTATTATCTCCCTTTCTCTCGTATAAGAATGTCCCATTTTTTATGAATCCCTTCGTGCTAATGCGCTGTATTTCAATAATAACTATACTAATTCTAACATTGTTAAAATAAAAAGCAAAATATTAGAACAAATAATGGCTACCCTAATGATAATTTTGACAAATTCTGTTATAATCCTGATAATAATTTTGATAAAACCATTTCTATCTGTACTACTTGTAAGCCATTAGGCTGTCAATTCCGAGATAAACGTGAAGTATTACCCTGCAAAGCTCACTGTACTTCTTGCATCACAGTCTCTAAACCTAATATATGTAATAAGACATCTGTTCTATACTCTATAACTTGCAATATCTTTAAATCTGTTTATATTAGTCAAACCTCCAGATCACGCATAACTGAATATTCCAAATCAAATAACTCATTAGTCTTCCAATATCTCAACAACCATGGCCCTAATCATACTTTGTATTTTGTTTGGACGATTTAAATTCAAATTCATGACCACAAAAGTCGATTAGCTTGCGAGCACTGTACATAAGAAAACAGATTAACTTAATCAATGGTTGTTGTAACGGCACAGACTTGCTGGACTATATATAATATTCAACTCAACTCCACTTATTTTATCTTGTTACGCAACACCGCTTTTCTTATTTAATGCCTTTACTATTATCTCATTTTTATCACTTGTTAAAAACACTCGAAACGTCGTGATGAATTTTCTCTTTTATATACCCAATAAAGTGTTTTAATACGTAATCTTTTTTGTATACATGTAAAAGAAAAAGTGTAGTGAAAAAATATATAAATTAAGTATCAATATGGATTAATATAATATATATAACAAATGAAAATTAATTACTTTTGTAAGATATTTTTTAGTGACGTCTGACGTCTATGATGAAGATTACTTCTTAGAAATAAAAGTGTTATTCAGCTGTGTTATATGCTGATTCAACTCAATATTGTAGATGTTATAGATGTAGATGTTATATAGAAGTATGTTTGCTATAAACTATAAATATAAAATTTGTGAAGATAAATTCAATGGGAATTTATATACGGATCATAAATAATTGTTCTGAAATCATGAGATTATTAATTATTCCAATAAGTTACTTAAACGTGTAGAATGCATCCCACATTCCAAAGGAAAACCATAATCAAGCAGAGTTTGAATGAAAACGTTATGGATCTTGATTAAACGGAGAAATATTGGAATTGAAATACGATTATTCTGTATTTTCCATTTTGCTGCCCTATCATTCATTTCATTCTAAGTAAATGCAATAATAGAATTTTTAAACTTTATTATGTAAGAGGTTATAAATATCACATTTAATGATTGTGACATCCATATATCTATATATACTACATATGTATGTATATTAAATGTAAATATATATAATATAACAATTAGTTAACGTTTAATTCCAGTGGTAATTTCAACAGAGAATTTCCCTACGTGAAAGGAAAAGCCTGCTCTAAATGTCCTCCAACACATTCAACATGCAAAGATGGACTTTGCTGTAAGTATATACATAAGTACATTTTCGAACATTGTTGTGTATTATATGTATAAATGTTGTGCAAAACTTTCTACAGAAATTATTATAAATTTAATCTCTAAAAAATGAATAAACAACAATGAAATTTATGCATATAGGAATATTTTCGACAATTCTTATTACAGTATTACATTTGGCAATAATTAACAATTAACAATAAACAGTGAACACAATAATGTATAGTATTAGTAAATACATAACTGAACAAGACTAGAGAGCTTATCTGTACTAATCTTATAACGTAATTGGTTGGCTCTCTAGTCTTGTTCAGTTATGTACTAATACTATATACAGATATTATTGTGTTCACTGTTTATTGGTTATTGGTTATTACTACCAAATGTAATAATGTGAATTGTCTTAGTTATTCGAATATGCATACATTTCTTTATTTTTTATTCATTTTAGAGTTTACTAAAAAGGAACAAATTTAATAATACTTTTTGTTAAAAAAATAACATGCACAAATAATCCTTTATTAGGTCTATGGTTTCGAATTGTGTTTTATGTTGAAAATTTAATGTAGAATTTTATTTAACGATTTATAGTAAATTTATGTTATCCGTTATACACAATTAATTATGTCATTTAAAATATTAAACTAAGAGTAAAAAGAAACTTTTTGTTTTTAAAATAAAATATCATTTTCTTTTAAAAAATAATCACAATATCAAAGTAAATCAGGTAAATTAAAACAAACATTTACATATTTCAGAAATATTATACATTTAAAATAATTAGTTTCGAAAGCAATCTGTTATATGTTTGAGTGATAATAATTATATTTTTGACCACAAATAATGCAATAAATCCCACTAGTTCAAATTTGTATGCATCAAAAGTTTTCTTGATGCTCATTTAAAATCATGTTTTACTTGAATACAATTTCTTTGTGCCATAACCTTAAGAAATTGAATTGAAAAAATCATTCAATATAAAACAATATATTTCGACTCAATACCACACACAAATTACGATCACAAATGTACAACCAATATATTTAAAAAAAATTGATCATTATTATAATCAGTGTATTATTATTCTTATTAATTAATATTATATACAGTGCCGCAATATCCCTAAGACTGACTAGACTGAAGTCTAGAGGCCCACCAAGAACTAAATAAATATTTTACGTCAAATTGGAAGATGGATGTCAAGTGGCCCAAAAAAGCTCAAAGTCTAGGGATCCTGTCATGGGTTAATACGGCACTGATTATATATAGAGTACTATTACTATGGAGTAATTTGTTCCATCAAATATATTATCACATTATATCAAATCATTTAACATAAAAATAGTGACAAAAATAATATATTGAGCAATCAATTTGGACCTTATAGATATTAATGATTTAGGCTGAGAGACAAAGTCTATAAAAAATTAATAAATTAAATATTTTAAAGTACGTAACCATATACAAATATTTTAAGCATTATTTTTAAAACTTATCTTAAATAGTATATGTTTCTTATAATTAAACGTTATATAACATCTTCATTTAAGTTGCTAAAGTCAAGAATACAAACAATAAAGATGGGATAATTTCGCGTGTGATCAAAATCTGAGAAAATTTACGTGATAAAGAAAGTAAAAGAAGATAAAGAAAATAATGATGGCACAAAAGTGTTATTTTTCTATTAACTACTGAAAATGTTTCCTTTTCCATTTTTGTATTTTCTTAATCTATGATATAATTATAATTAATATAATCTATCTAATTCAATATTAATTTTTTTAATCTGGTTAAATATTTTGTATTTCTATCAGAATTCATCCTACATTTTTTTAAAGGGATGGGGTCAACCAGTCCATTTTGATATTTTTGATGTAGATTAATGTAGGGCATGTAATTTTTTTAAATAGATTATATTTATTATGATTTTAATAATTTGAATTTTATATAGTCTAATTGCTTTTTTGATTATCAAATTAATTATAATATTTTACAATTATACAGTAAATTAAATTTCATGCTACTTATATGCTAAATAATAGTAGTCGAAAATGTATTTTGCTGCCAAACTTTTACACACACAAATATTAACCGCATAATATAATATCTAAATGTCAATTTTTGCTTCATCATTCGACATTAGATATTAAAAGCACACAACTGCTATACACAATATTTGGATTATATTTAGATAAATATTCATTCTAATAATATAGATTGATCCCTAAAAAAAGTCGCTTTTGTCAATAATTTAAAAAATGAATAGTACGTCTATTCATTATACATATCTATTGTCACAGAAATAGATTTCTGTGGGTACAGCTATATAAAAAAATCTATGAAGTTACTCATAGGAATTGATTAATACATTTCTGTGGGTACTTGTTGAATTCGGAGTTTGGTAGACTTTATTTATTTGTAAATAAATAGTAACACAATAATCAGACAATTAGGCGTACCGTACATGAGTGCAAACCCAGCTATGTGCATCGCAATAAAATTTATCTAAGTACAACAGCCAAGTTAACAATATCAGTTAGCAAGGTAGCATCGACCAGCCATCGTCAGAATTCGGCATATCGTTTCAGATGGTTTGACATATTCTTTGGAAGGATTAAGAATTGAAATCAGTGTCCTCAAAATTGGGTTTCTCAAACCCTTACCGAAGCACACCGCGCACAGAGAGTTCAGTTGTGTGAAATGATATCAACTCTCCTTGATAGGAGAAATATACTTCGAAATCTCGTCGTTACTGATAAAAAGATTTCTTGCTGTCGACCTCTGGGCAATCATAAAATCATAAAATGTTGGGTTCAGCCAGGCGGAGACGTACCTACCACAGATTGCCAAACGAAGTCATTATGAGGGAAAATACTTGATCATGGTGGTTGTCAACTTTTATGGCTTGTGTCATTACAAAATAATGTCACGAAATAAAACCATTGATTTCGCTATCTACAATTATATATATATACAGTAAAGTTTGCATATATACAGTTTCTGAAAGATGCTTTCATGAAATTTTACACATATATATGATTTGAGAATTCAGTGCAGAGCAGTCAGTTATATGAAACAGCGGTACTCATTCATGATAATACTAAGTGCCACAAAAGTAGTATAGATTTACGTCCCCCCCCCTCCCCCAGCGTTTTTATTATTGTTTTCCCTTTTTTCAAAATGCAGTTTTGAGCCATTTCGACTATATTTTGAAAAAAGTACCCAATTTCTTACTTTGAACTTTCGCTTTTTTTCTATTTTCCCCTTTTTTCAAAGTGCAGTTTGACCTATTTTCGGCTTTATTTTGAACCCAATATTTCACTTTGAAATTTGTATATTTTTCACTTTTTAAGTGAAAAAGTAGAAAAAACGCAGGATGGGGATTTAAATTGTATAATACGCGACAAATTGAAAAACGGAAATTCTTTGTATTCTTAGAAAATTGACAAATTCTTAGTATTCATAAAAATTTGAAAAAATCTTAATTTATTTTATTTGTAAAAAATGTATGTAAATCAAATTCATAGATCATATTAAGGAGGTGATATACAAAAATTATTATCTAATTTACCAGGATTTATATGGACAAAATATATATTTACAGAAAAGTAAACAGACAAACAAATTTAATGTTGGAAATCGTATATGCATTTTTAAACATAAGAATAAATTTGAAAAATGTTATGTTGGGTAATAGACGAATGAAATCTTTGTAATATCTGAAGTAAATAGCTTAGTGCCAGTGACATATGAAAATAAAGATTTAGAAATGAAACCTATATTAGGTAGGTTTTAAGTAATGAGTTACAGCAGACTGCTTTTTAACCAGCACAAATACCATACTCTTTTTATAAATTCTAAATACGATATTTTCAGCTAATGATAATATTCAGGAAATTTCTACAAATAAGGATTTTAATTAATTTGTGAATGAAATTAAAGAAAAAATAATTCCATTCGATCAACATTTACAATTTGAGAACTATCTATTGAAGATTAAATTTTTATCGCCCTTTGAAAGATGGCTATTGGACAAACTACTCAACAAGCAAACTACGATCAAGTGGAGAAAGATTTTAACAGGAATAAAAAGAAAGGAGAAACCGAGGAGAAACGTCTTCGAGACGAACTCCAAAAACATTGAAGTTTTTGAAACTGACCTCAGAAATAGTGTTTTAGTGTATGCTAATATAACTGTTCAGATGATTCTTCCAACAAATATTTATTCAATTTCTTCCCTTGTTACTTTATAGGTATGATAAAGAGAGAAATCTCCAGGGAAACTTATTACTTATTACATTTTCTATTGGAGAAAATATAACAGAACTCCTAAAATCCACTTCTAAAATTGCTGTTTTATGGCGGAAGCTATCTGATAAAAGAGCTCACTTTTCAATTTCTTCAATCTATTTTTGCCATAAACTTTTATAAATTGGCAAGTGAGTTTCCAAGATTACGACAGGTTTCTCTTCCTATTTATCAAATACAATCCGAGTTTAAATATCTGCGGAGTGTGTATGAACGTGATTCAGAATACTGGAAATCGTTTTTTGGACAAACAGTAAGTATTAAAGTATACGTTATCAGTGCTATTAAGTAATTTAATTGGCTGAAATACGTGGCTGCAGGCTAGTTTGTCACTTCTCGCTGTTATAATATGCTCTCTCTCTCTCTTATATAAATATAGTATTACTATGCCACTCCCTCTTATATTATTAGTTGAATACAGGTTTGAATTCCCTTTCTCACCCTTACTGCTTATTTCACAGAAAAAACAAGAATTGTTTTTCTTATGCCAAACAAAATTACTGCATAATGATTGGCTTATTTTTCTTACACGTAAGAAGAATTTTGTGTGAGGCTTATGTTTGTATACCTGTATAATATTAGCTTGTGTATTTTTTATCATCTTTACGCATAAGAAAAATATTGATTTATGTGATTATCTGATTTCTTCATTTTTTATTTTAAAAAATGATTCTCACTTTTAAAGAATTTGTTAATAAATATGGAAATATTACTACTACTAATTTTCAATTAATCAAATGGGCAAATGAATTAAATAATAAACCTTTTGTTATTGTATGAGAGATGAAATTATTCCAACTTTAAAAAATAAGAAAAACTATTATGTTATTGTAAATGTTCATATATCGAAAGAAAGAGAAATTCGTCATTCAGCATTATGTACAAACGAATCTAGTAAAATATTTTTTTATAGCTATGGTTTAGATCAAACAAATGAGCTAAATAATTTACCTCATATTGATTCAATTTCTTCGATTTTTAAATTCCAAAAATTAGGTGAAAAATTTTGCGGTCAAATAAGTTTATGGGTTTTATATAAACTTTCTCTTGCTAAATTACTTGAAGAAATAGTTTTAGATCTTACTCAACATTTATATTAAATAATGACAACAGTAAAAAATGTTTAGATTCAACAACAACAACTGTTGAAGTTCAATGCTCACCCTACATTCCTAGGGGTCCCTTATGACAGAAAAGTTTCATTCATAGAACACGTCAGAAGAATACTAGAGAAAGGAGATAACAGACTCAAGATGCTCAGAGCCCTTTCGGGTACTTCATAGGGATACAATAAAGGACTTCTTTTTTGTACATACCAGTCTATGTACCGTCCCGTTCTGGAATACGGTTCTCCAGCCTGGATGCCATGGATTTTAGAAACCCAATTTATGAAACTCGAGAAGTTTCAACTCAAAGCATCTCGTTGCATAAGAGGCCTCCTAAATAGTACTCCAACTGAAGCAGTCATGGCAGAGACAAACCTACAGCCCCTCAAAGACAGAGCAATAGCAGCTGCAGTCATCAGTATGAAAAAGCCACAAGACAAGACATGTCAAATACTCTCAACCAAGTGATTTCAAACAACACTAAGAGGAGGATAAAGAAAACTGAATGGAGATTCTTTGCAAAAGAAAAGTGGACCAGGGTCTTTCAAGATGTGAAACAAGAATGGAAATTCCCACCTCCCATAAAGCCATGGATCGAGAGAACCGGTTTCACGGTAGAGATCAAGGGCCTCAAATCCGAAGTCAAAGCCAAGAACTATGAATTGACTCAAGATATCCTGAAAAACAACAGCAGTTTCGACCTCATCGTCTACACAGATGGCTCGGCAAAAGAAAGTAGACTTAATGGAGGTGCGGATATCATCATCACTAGAGGGGAACTAGAAAACCCCATAGTCATTCATAAGTTAAATTTGGCAGCAAGCAAGTTCTGCTCGTCCTACCAGACAGAGATGATTTCCATTAACGAGGCTCTAAAGTGGCTCATAATCAACAACAACTGGCAAACTGTACGTATTGCCTCAGACAGCCAATCATTCCTAAAAAGCCTAGAAACCATCAAGTTCAATACAAACAACCCTATATTGACGGAAATCTCTTCTTCTATTGCAAGTCTCATCAAGTTAGGAAAGCAAACCACCCTTACCTGGATCCCCAGCCACTGCGACTCCACCGGCAATGAACTGGCGGATAAAGCAGCCGCTAAGGGTGGTAAACTCAATCAAGATGACACAGGGTGGCTTTTCGATGTAGGTAAAACTAGAATACACCATGATCTCAAAAGCAAGATGAACATCAGTCACATTCGTTCAAAGCAGATTTATGGAGACAAACCATGTAAAGACGATTGGAAACGCAACATCTCGAAGAGCGAAGTCATTAGTTATCGCCGGTTCAGGACTGGCCACTCTAATGAACTGAAAGCTTATCGTCATAGAATCGACCTGGCCGACGATGACAAATGCCGTATATGCAAAGAAGAAGCAGAAGACCTCGAGCATGTACCACTCAGGTGTATAAACCTTACGACCTTACGAAAGCCAGAATGGACAACAACATCCTTAGCATTCGGGACCTCACAACCAACCCCACAGGTTCAAATAAGCTCTGGCTTTTTTTCAAAACCCAAATTGGTAAATAGCAATAACAACAGCACCAATTGCAGCGAAGAATATTTGAAGATGGCTCACAAGTCTTGCAGCACCAGATTTAGGTGTTCCTGATGTCGACGTAAAAACTTCCAACCAGTCATAGGAGACGATCTCCCACAACCAAATAATGGCGGCTATAAAAATCGAAATAATCGTCAAAAATGTGTTCAAAATAGGTTGTAGGTGGTAATTCTGGCTCTGACGGTAAATATGCTTGTGATGGGGCAGTTTTATTGCAATTGCGGCATTCTGCACGGATCATGTGAATACCTAGCGGAAGAAAAAGGTTGGATATCGGAAGATCAAGCGGGTTTTAGAAAACTACAGTCCACGGAGGAGCAATGCTACACATATACCAATCTACAAAGTAATATTTTTCAATATAAAGAGCCCAAGAGAACAGTCCTAGCTCTGTTAAACTACAGCAAGGCTACCGATACCATATGGATATGAAGGCTACTGGAAACAAACATAGCATGCGGCGTCCCACTTCGCAATGTCAGATGGAGCAAAGGTTGCCTCAGCAACAGATTAGAAAGGGTCCGGCTGAACTGCACCCTATATAACTCTATCAGAATCACGCAAGAGGTTCCGCACAAGGAGCAGTTATCTCACCATTACTGTTTTTGTTCTACATCGACACGTTGAGGTAGACAATCCCTCGCGGCATATTCGTGAGTGACGGGAGAAAAGTAAGATCAAAGTTCATAACTATAGCTTTTATAAACTTACAACACACATAGCACCAAACAAACAGATATACTTAATTAATATGCGTAGCTTACAACCATTTTTATATAGGAATATAAACATATATACAGGGGCGGGCGCATCAGAGTTCAAGTAGTGCGGTTATAGATAGCGAATACCTATAACCCTACTTACTATTACGAAGAAATTGAGCACATGGAACGCATAAGTAGTGGCTATGTTAGGTAGTGCTACCTATAACAACCGCATCGAAGGTTATTGTAAGTAGCGGAGGAATTCCTAATGAACTATTTTTGACAACCAGTAAAAATCGTTTAAATGACATACTTAATCATTGATTAATCGAAATCCAGAAATATCCAATAATATGCATATACAATTTACTAACGTAAATGATTATATAATATTATATAATATTATATGACTTCATTAAGTTTTTCAAGTAAATTGTAACATGTCGTGCATAAAACGAAAGCGTAGCGCTGATTTTTCGTCACAGGAACGACGGAAACTATGGAACTGTTTTTGCGAATTTATAGAACAAAAAGCTACAGGAAAAACATTGCAATACTAATACTAATAAAATGAAGCTTGAAATTCAAGCCAACATCGCCACAGCTGTCAATGCCATTGAGTTGAATAATCGAAACTTTTCTTCAATTTTTAATAAATAGAATGACCTAAAGAAAAACTTGAAGTTCAAAGTGGCTGAACATCAGCGACAGAAGGCAAAGACGGGAGGTGGACCCCCAATCCCAGAATTTGTACTTACTGACAGAAGAGAAGGAATTAATTTTGTCAGTGATTCCGGATGTTAGC
>JAYRBW010016730.1:0-12935 GCA_036023295.1 Invenusta paracnida | reverse complement strand
AAAATCGGCATTTTAAATATAAGCCCATGCTCTAATAGAAGCCCATGCTCCAATAGAAGCCCACTCCATTTTGATTTAAAAAAAAAAAGCCCATGGGCTTCTATTAGAAGAAAGACGGTATGTTCTTTTCCTTTGTTATTGTGAACACAGCACTGTTTTCATTATCAAGAATTTCAAGAAAACTATTTAAAATTATCTCAAGCGATTATATTAATTAATTTTTAACTATATATTGACTATTTAAATTAGGTATCTGCGTGTGAACAAAAATTTAGGAATCATAAATTTCATGTAATGATTGCTCGCATTTTTATATTTTTATTTTCAAAAAAATTATTAATATATTGCGATAAAAGCGTGTTTAATTTAGTAACATTTATCATATATCTTAAATTAAATTAAATTAAATTAAATTAAATTAAATTAAATTAAATTAAATTAAATTAAGATTTAATTAAACATATCTAACAGAAAATATTTTCCAAGTCTTTTTTTATATAAAGTGAAACTTAAAATACGCGTTTAAGAATTCAGACCAGCATTTTTGTAAAGGACTCCTTTTATTGCGTAAAGAATACTATCAACATTAAAATAGTAAATGTACAATATAATTTGTTCACACTTTCAAATTATCACGCAAATAATATTACTCTGTTTGATTTGAAAAGTAAATGTGTTTTTAAATAATGTATAAATTATGTATTCAACAAATAAAGTAAAATGTACGACATTTTTAAGTAATATTTGATCGGAAAATTTTTGAAGCGTTTTATTATAACTGTTTCTAAATAAAATCGATATTTAATGCTAATGCATTATTAATACTAAGATTTTATAAAATTAAAATTAATGACAACTATTCCATTAAACCAACCAAAACCTACTAAAAAAATTATATGTTTTCAATTTTACTTTATTTTTATTTAAATTATAATTAAAATCTAAAACTTACCATATATTTAAGTATGCTGAACGTGTATCGCCTTCTAGGGAAAAATATAAAAATCGATAATTACACGTTTTGTATAACCTTCGTCAATCTTGTGTTATTATGTATATTTATAGATTCGTTAAAAATTCAACTTAGATTTCAATGTAGTTATATAAACAAAATTTACTACAAAGTATAAGATTTCAAATAATATAATTTTAGTAACATTTCCGAAGCATACACATAATTGTTTCATTTTGTCCAAACCGAACATTTTATTTTGAATTTCGGTAATTTGGATTAGGCAGAGTTGACCGTATACTTAAATTATTATTGATCAGTTATTTCCACTTACTTGGAGTTCTGGGACCACTTTGTTGATAACTTTGCTGGTACTTTCATTACCACCGACAACAACCTCTTCGATAAAGCATACCGCTCCCGCTAAGAGATCATGCGAAGCTGTTTGAAGAGAAATTTTCTTTGGAGCTGTTATGGACTCCTCGAGTCTGGCCGACGCTACACTGGTGACAATGAGCATGATTAGCACGACGGCAAGCAGGACACAGCCGAGGATAATGAGAACAAGAAGGTGCCAGTACGGGGTGTCCAGAACGACCTTATTTTTAGTTATTTTGGCGATACCATCGCTTTCAGTTGGTGATGATTTTACCTGAATAAAAGAGTAACAAGGGCCGATAAGCTCGTGGACTAAGTAGGTAGCGAAATATAAATTGTTGTTTTTTTACTTGTATCTATTAACTATTGAAAGATAATTATCTAAGTTAAATATATCAAATGTTATGTCCGTTCAAACACTCATACTTCATTCAGTATTTGAATTTAAAAGTTTAAAATTGTTGAATTAATTTTGTGTAAATAGTAAAACAATTTAAAGAACATGGAATTGACATACAGACATATAACAGATCACATTTTTGCTATGGTCGAACTAGTTCGAAAGAAAGGTGTGTCTACACGATAAGACTGTGGTTCGACGAACTAAATACAAAAGGCATACATTTCAGTCTTCTCATTTGTTAGTAATTCTATATTGTGATGTGGCTAAATTTTAGCTTAAAAGCGTATAATTATGAACAATAACTTCACAGTACGAATAAAACTAGGATCTACAACATATTCACTTTCATTATTTCATATTCACATTGAATTATTTGTATTTACTACGCACGTACGGAAATTATTCATATTGATTTCTGAAACTTGTGTGTTTTCTCTTATCCAATTCGTCATTATAATTTTAAATTTTAAAATTAAAGAAATAATGATAAAAAAACTCACCTTGATTAAGAAGTTTACTTGAAGATATGATTAATTGGGTTCTTAATGGTTAATGAAATTTTATGTGTACGTAGAAATAAAATGATATCACTGTACGGAAAATTAGTTAATGTCGTTAATATTTACGCATTTAGTCAAAAATCAACTGTTGTGTATCCAGCACCCCATCTAATTTGCATATTTATATAAACCGTATGAGAAGTTATCCATAAATGTGGGCTCACTGAGTTGTAGTAAGCATACTCTTCTTCAGTTTTTCACAATATGTACATTTAGTACTAACCAGCAGCAATTTATATATGGGTTGTAGTAGTTTAGACCTAATGTATATAACATGTGGCATAATATAGAGTTTGTTGTAGTAATTCCCCTGTTTAGTACAGGAGTTCACCTTCTGAAACCATTATTGTGTGGTAACACTCAGTCAATGAAAAGCTGATTTTTGCCGCGCCAAATGAAAATAACAAACACGTTTGATATCCAAATTTGGTTCGGCGAACTACGGGCAATTTTGCACTATTAACCTAATTTCGCGCCTTACAAGAAGAAGATGCTGATCCCATCATTCAAGAAGATAGTGGCTACCTTTGTTTCTGTCAACGCTCACTTAACAATGATACCGGTGGAAGAGTAATAAGCTATTATTGCAAACTGGTAAACAACTCAATTTTCATACTGCCCAACTCTGATTTTTCATCATGACAATGCTCCAGCACACACCAGCCCCAATGACACTATAGATGCAAGATGTATCTCTCCTCAACCACCTTACAGCCCCAACCAAGCGTCATGGGAACATTTATGTGTTCCCTTATGTCAAGGCACGCATTCGAGGAAGCGTCTTTGGTAATCTAAATGAAATAGTGGCCTCTTACCTAAAAATGTTGAAGGCAATTGCAGCAAAGAATTTAACAAAAATGCTTCCAGGCTATGTTCATGCGGCTGTAAAAGTGCATTAGCTGCAACGGTGTTTATTTTGAAAAGCTATACATTGTGTGTACATATTTAGAAATTTATTGCGATAACATTTACTACACATTATAGAATATGTAAAATAGTTTCAAAAACATCTTTACAAAATTCAATATGAAATAATGAATTTAAATGTTGGTTTTCTGGAGTCAACTAAAAAATTCTTAAAACACTATATGAGATTAACATTTGAACACTATTACAGACACATTACTATCTTCCAATAATTAATACATACAAGCAATAAAAATTATTCATATTCATCTTTCCTACTTTCCAGTCCACGACCTTATGGACCAACTTTTGTAATACAAAAATTTTAAAATGTGACGGCTAAAATTTAATTTAATTAATAACGCAAGAGATGAATTAAAATTATTTGGTTACACAAACAAACTAATATAAAATTATTTAGAGCATATGTAGTAAACTATGAAGTACTGTTTTGAACAAATTTAATCTCTTAAGTAGCTTGTACTCCTCAGTCGATTTTTAAATTCAACAACATTATGCCAGAAATGTAATACTACATGACTACAAATAAGGTCATAAAGTCAAATTTGTACAATACAGAACCTAAAAATGAAATAGTTATTACTGCATAAACTCTCTAAGAAGAGTATGAAACCAAAAATAGAATTTATTAATTATATCAACAACAGTACAAATGAGTGCAAATATTTTATTTACACTAGATAATACCTATAAGAACAAATGAATATATACAAATAAATAAATTAGTTTTTTTTTAAGTAACAATAATTATTTTTATAATTTGTAGGCAATAATAGACAATAAAAACCATAGATATTGTATTCATTTTACACTGACTTTATATCATAATATTCTCAATTTATTTATTAACTAAATACTTACTACATAATACTAATGATTAATTTTCCATGTAAATATAACCGTAAGTTTGTTAATATATATCTGTATCTAATAAAAGTATCTGATTTAGTATAGCTAAGATTAAACAAAGATTATGTACATATGAGTACTTAAGCATCATGAGTACTTAATATGATATGAAAAAGCACGCAGAAGGGGTGATTTTTTAAATTCAATTAAGGGTAGGCAAATATAGCCCTGGAAGGCGTAAACATTAAAATGAAGAAATTATTTTTTACTACATATTTTATTTAAAGATATATTTGCATTATTAAATACTGAAATATGTTTTATTTAATTTTTTTATTTTATAGTTCTGTAGCTTTTAATTTCATAGAAGAAGCGCATTTATTTATATACATTAAAATATATAATAATTAAGTAACAATGGCAAAAATTTTGCACGCCAAATATACTCAAGCTAATAATATGATATAAAAGTATATAAAGTCAAACCGATTAGAAATCTGGTACCTATATTTAAAAATATTCCAAATAATTTGAAATAAACAAAGAAAGAGTAAACATGACAGAAAAAGCGTGTTAATAAAGAATATTTAATGCCTCAGAAAGGATATTTTTCATACGCCGAATAGAAAAATATTTCTATTTAGCATAGCAGTTGCTATACCCTCGATGTTGTTTTCTAAAAAAAGTATTACGTGACAAATGGACATATCTGAGGCTATGTATAACAATCTATTTAAAGGTGTAAAATAGGAAAGATAAACACCATATACTCGTAGGTTTTATCATCCTGCAGCACTACCCACAAAAACTTATCCAAACCAAACTTTTAAGCAAAGTATTTGAACACCCCTTCTCTCCCCCCATACTTAATTATTTTCTATCTTTTATTCATGAAACTGAAAATACTTAAATTAAAGTAGGTTTTCAATTTAAAATATAAAGCTCGTATTTTACCTCTAAACTCAATGAAACTATAATTTATTATATATTCTTTCGTAAATTTTATACATTATACTCAATTTTAGGGTCTAAACAAGTTTAAAATAATCAAACAACAGCATGGAAAAAACAGAAAAATGACTAATTATTTCGATTAGAATACCTCAATTTTATAAAATTATTGACAATTATTTCATTTTAACCAAATTGCCCTATGGAAATTATCGAAATGAACACATCTTATATACTACATAATTTTTTCCAGGGCAACTAACGTGGCCCAATCGGAATGGGGCAGTGAATATGACGTTTAGTGCTACAAAACACTATTTTATGAAAAGTCATGGGAGATTATAATTCTCTATTTGCTGATTTAAATACATGTCAGGAAATGTGATATGAATTTAAGGCTAAAAGAACACCCCGATAATTCTTTTACGCTTATTTTATAGTCAGTCAGTGTAAGTGTACATACATACCCCGTCAATTGAGTCAAAGAACGAATCATCCGAGCAATTCTTCGTGGGAACAACACTCTCAGTGATCGATATCGTCACAATCTTCTCCTGATCGGCAGTATCATCCAGACCACGAAATCGTTTCAGCCTCGCGTTGACCTTGTAGAACGCGGTCTTACAGTGGAGTTGAAACGGCCGAGTCCCGAGGATAAGCATGGGAAGCATGATAAGTAGAGCGACCAATGGCAGCCAGATTATCCACAGGATGGCCAAATCTTTGAACTGGATATAGTGATTGGTGAATTGAAAATCAAAATCTTCCACTGAGTCGAGCATGTCATTCGGCGAGTGCTCATTTAAAAGGCGATTTATCCAAGTCAACCAAAACGACGATTTGGACATGGTGGGCAGAACGACTTCCGTGGTATAATTTCCCTGGGATGTCGTGTGATTTAAGACCTTCACATTACTTATAAAATAGTTGAGGAAACCACCATCATACTTGTTGGATAATCGCTCCATCCATATATATCCAATTGTATTCTTTGCCTGGTCTTGCATAGACACAGTCTGTTTACAATGAACAAGCAAAAATATGAAAATATATACACACACAAACAAAATATTTTAAAGAATACAAACAAATTTAATGATATAAGCAACATTAAGTTGATAAATATCAAATAAATATTTCAAATATTACAATTACTTTTCTATTTAAAATGATAGCATGCCTCCATTAATACTTATGAGTATTTAATTATGAAACAATTCTAGGTCACCTTTTATTTTTAAAGAAAATTGACATGATATTATACATATATACATTTCAGATAAGGACCCCTCTATATCTTACTAGCGGCTCGGCTCGATGTAACCTCGGCTGCTTAAAATTATAATTTTTATTTGTATCTATTATTTCAATTATTAATTTATGGCGTTAAAGATATATTAAATATATGCATACGTGAATATCCTCATCTATTTATCAATTTTTGCAATGCATACATCCGTATCTTGATTTACTTATCTTTAGCTTATTACATGTCCGATATATACCGCGCGAGTTTCGTCTCATTTTAACAATCAAGCACTCAATCAAGTGAATGTCAGATTTCTAATTTTGTATTTCGTTTTCAATTTATAAATTTCAAAGCAAGGCTTCTCAAATTGCAGCTCGATTTATATAATTTGTCTTATCTTTACTATGCTTCTCGACTTTCTGCTTTAAATACATACCATAGATTCCTATTGAGATGCGCCACTGTTTCACTGACATAAAAAGCTTAGTCGGCGGGTGTCATATGCAGAGCATGTTGCGCCACCTTTATTCTTCCCTCAGCAAATTTGGTTATCAATGAATTATTAATTTTCAGTGGATCATACCGCATCAACGTGATTTCAATTCACTCGGTGATCGCGCGATACTATATATTTTCTACATGGCACACTTTTCTTTGTTTTTATGAAAATTGTTGTTTTAGTACCCTCGTGGGCCTTGAAGAGCATTGCTTCTGCATGGTTTGTTAATGTTATCAAGGGTTAGGCTAGGTATTAAACTCTAATAAGAGCAAAACAGCACTGTACTAGTCTCTCTTGGAATCAGTAATATACCAAAGTAGTATATTTGAATTGAAAGGTAGGATTATTGTGATTTTCTTGACTGGTATTTGAACAGGTGTATTTTTTTAGTAGGAACAATGCAAAAATATTTAAAACAATAGACATTATGAAACTTCTATAAAAATAATTTGTTTACCGAAAAATTACTTACGTTCGTTGTCATGTTTCTGAGTGAAATATGGAACCTGTAAGAAATATTTTCAAGAAAACTGTTTTGAAATAAAAATTGATTTGGATTTATTTAAAATATTAAAATATAATATTGCAGTAAACATTGTATTATATTATTCAAAGTTTCCTCGTGTTTAGTTAACAATAAATACTTCTAAATGCTAAATAATATATTTTCAAAAATTCTTATAAACAATTCATAGTTTAAATTCTATTTAAGAATCTACAATTTAATAATAATAATAAATATCGAAGGGTACCTAACTTTAAGCTGTTACGAATAACTATATGTATATTATAAATATTTCATATCATATCATATCATTTCATATCATATAAGAAAACTATGTGTTTCGCTTTATGAATTCAATCAATAGTTAAAAAAATTTCACTTCAATTAAAAGATTTTTTTACTACTAATAAAAACACTTTTTTATAATAGCATCAAATGATATTCATTTATTTTATAAAACAGAAACCTGTTGTTACTAAAACCCAGATGTTGTAATAATTTAAATCACTATAACCAATTAATTTATTTTTGAAATTGTTTTGAAAAATTAGAAAATTCAACTTTTGTTTTGTACAAATAAGAAAATTGCCTAAAATATACTTCTAAGACAAATTAAATTGTTAATATTAAATTTTTTGAGGGAGTTTATATTCTCTGAATTTTGAAAAAGAGGAATTGTGATCACAATACTATAGTGATGTATATCAGGAGTGGCTTAGTACCCTGATTGATTATTATACATGAAACAATAACCATCGAACTTACTATGTGTGAAATCTGCAGCAAAACAGGAAGTGTCAGAAATATAAATCAGTCATGAATAACCCTAAAAATATCACAAATATCGTAAAATTATTACAGGAAACATAATATTAAATTTATACAGTGAAGCAACACTATGCATTTACAGCTAATTTACAACTAATGTAATCCGGATCATGATATAATTAGTTATTTAGGTAATATACATAAAAGCTGAAAGGGTAGGCCAAAACATTATAGCCTTTGTAGTATCTGAAAATGCAATTCATAAGTTGCATGGTGCGAGTGTCTGTATATAATGAAATGTTGTCCATCTACTAAACCCGATTGCTTCAAGTGTTACGACAAATAAACTTAAAAAAACGACGTGAATGTTCTCACAGTTCAAATGAATTGTCTCTCTAACACTGAGTACTGACGCTGTGTTTACCGAAGCGTAACTAGAGAGCATGCAAGCAATCACACCAATCAATCTGTCTTTGGAATCATTAAACAATGAGACGCCAATGAACCTTAGTGTCGAAAACATTACTAGCAATAATCATGAACAATTCAAAGAGAAATAGTTTTAAACACAAAGGCGTTTTACAAACATAAAAAAGTTATACGAAGTATGTAACCCAAATTAAAAATTGTGTGTTCAGCCTAAATGATTCACCTTCCAACATGTAATATAAGAGATATTATCTGTGATTCAGTCTGCTTTTGATAAAATAAAGTTTACTATGTAAAATACTAATTAATAATGTCTAATATCATTTTCAGAAATTGAAATATCTGTATTAATGTAGCCTTGTTAATTAAATTATTTTCATTCTCCTCCATTTAAGAATATAATCTTAGTTTTTCAGGTATAATTTTAGTGTGTGTGTGTGTATGTGTGTGTATTACACTTGATAATTGTAGACCAACTAACTCTGGTTCTATGTCATTACATAAAAATGTATCTCTTAACAGACTATAGATTCACACTAGACTTATTAATCGTTTTAGCTAATATTTAACGTAGGTATTACAAAATGTTGAAACCTTAAAGCAATTTTTCTATTTATAAACAAGTATATTAAAAAGTAAATTTAAGTAAAATTTGAATTAATTTTACAATTTAATCTGTGTACGAAGCAAAAAGCTAATTTAAGTAACAAAGTTATAAATAGGTAGTAAATAAAAATGTTTATTTTTGGTCACAAATAAAACCATTCGATCAGATGATTTAAAAAAACTATTTTTGGAATTTATAACTTTTCAAACAATTTTACCCCATTCACGTTAACTTCTTATGTGAGTTTTAGGCGCGATAAAAAGTTTGGTAATCGCTATATATAGGATGTATCATAAATTCCTACTAAAATGAAATTAATAAAAAACAAATAGTTGTTTCTACGAGTTGGCTAAAAATAATCAAATCAGTATGTTTCCTTAAATTTCTATGGTATACTTAGTAAAATATGGTTTATTTTTAGTCAACTATTTTTATTTATTTCTCCAACTTTAAAAAGTTTATGACACACTTTCCTATAAAAAGAAATGTTAGCCTAAGACTCTTTTTATAAATGTTAAGCTTATAGTCTTAAAGCGCAATCAAAAATCATTTCATATGTTTTTTTTTTTTAATTTCTATTTTATGACATAGAGAATCTAAAGTTTGAACTATATTAATTCAATGCTCTGGCATCATTACGTCACATATGGTTGTTTGGACAATATAATATTATTGTATTGAACTTCCACCTAATTTGATACATTCGCCGTATACGTAACTTAAAAAACATTCATTTATCAAAATGCCCTATATCACAAACAAATATAATCAAGCGAAAATAAGTTATCGATAAAAGTTATTCAAATCAGAGGAATAATCAATTTGAAACGGGATGATCAGTGATATTCAAAATTTACGAAAAATAGATTTAATTAATTGATGACGCGTGATCCATTAGCTTGAATTGTACGGGTGCTACTTCGAAAAATTATCAAAATTTTAGCACAAAAGATTTATTATGCTTAATGAATTGCTACAAATTTATAATTGAAAAATATGTAATTCAACCAGTCACAAAATGAGATATTAACATTTTATTATTTTGCCATATTAAAAAAATACGGCAATTTCTATGAAATTACTCTGATTTTCGTGAAATTTCATATTTTTTAAAAATTATAAATATATTTTTAATTGACATAATATTGTACATAATTGGAAATCTTTATGCATTTTTTACATTTTAATGTATCTATTATATCAGACCTTTTTTAGATTTATAGTCAAAAGTTACGGTAGGAACCTTAATTTAAATGCATCTGGAATACTAATACTAACTATTATCTATAATACCAATAGCTGAATGATTTAATATTGATATTTGGCTCTAAATTGATTTTTGTTATAAAATATGACTGAATTGTTTAATAAGTACGGTTACATAGTCCGGGAAATATTTAATTGTCATTAATGAAAACAACCTGAATGAAATACAAATCACACAAAGGCGTTTGAAATCAAACAGTTACATTATATTAATAGTAATAGAGATTGAATAACTAAATAACTAAACTTTAAGATTATTGTATAGTATTAAACTGTTTTTATAATCAAGAATAGGTAGTTGAAACTCTTCCCATCAATACTCTATGAAAGTATTTTCATAATGTATTTATAACTAATGAGCTACAGCTCTTTTATTTTGTATGCAACATTATAGAGTTTAATACTCTATAGTATTAATAAAATATAACAATTTAGTTATTATCATTAATAAATGTAACTCAAATTTGTTGGAATTTTCAAAAACAGAACAAAATATATAACTATCTAAACGTTTTTTACCCGTTTTAAATATGGAAATAAATTAAATTAGGTTTGTTTTAAAGCTCAAAGTTATATAAAGTCATATGCAAATCTTATCTGATTGCAAATTTAATATATAAATTTCAATTTTTAAACTAAAAAAAATTAGAAAGCTCACAAATGACGACTGCCTCTTAAATATCTACGTAATGTAACAGCACAAATAACAATATTTTGGAAAGGGTACCTGAAGGGATAGCTACTGTCAAAGGGGGGATAGAGTACTGTGGCAGGAAGGCGTGGTGACTAGGAGTACCCGTACCAGCACCCCTTTTCCAAGCCATATCCCCATACCCTTGAACCTATCCCCCACTGGTACCTCACAAGGTACCCCATTCTCTGGTATAAAAAATGACGACAAAGTTTACGACAAAAATGAAGTTCATATTCGTGATCAGCACATTCGATTTAGTGGGAATCAATTGATTTAACCAGGAAAAAAGTTTGTGTTGATTAGTTAATTAACATATATAGTGAATATCATAAAACTAGGACTAAAACATATACGTGGTATGTAGGTGTATTTCTTTTGTAAAAGTAAAACTATAATTAAAATTATTCGATATACCAAAATGAATTTCTTTTCAAAACTATTATAAAAAGGTAACCAAACAAGAAATTTAGACAAAATACATGAACAATTAAATACTTCTAATAATAGATATTGTATATATAATGTTTTTCAATCCAGATTTGCAATAAACAAAACTTATCCAAGTAAATATGTAATTTAACGCTTCTTACACTTTGTTAAAAACTTTCAAATTCATTATAGCAATGTAATATAATATTATGTTTATATAGTAATGATTTACATATGTTAGCGTTTACATTTATTATTTCAGCTTAATTTTGGATAGATAGTGAAAGAACAAATTTTATCAATAAAACGTACAATAACTCATGTTACGCATTGAAAAAGTTAAGTAGCACAAAAGGTCAGTAACCGTACAGATCTAATATGTTTAAAGTAGCAAAAATAGTTCATTTGTAAAATGAATTATTTACGATCAAAACCAGAATTATATAGATAAATAATACGGCATACTAGACACACTACATAGTTTTGTGTTTTTAAAATTATATGTAAAGTCAACATTATTCACATAAGCAACATTTGTTTCCCTAATTATATCTAAATAGTTAGCAATGATAAAACTTTTAAACTATAAGCCTGATAAGCCTTAAAAACTATTAAATAAAAAACAATTATTCGCATTTGTAAAATCAAGTCATATAATTTGCTTAGAAATAATAATTATCCAAACAAGGATTTCGTCTAAACCAGTCATCAGATGAAGAATATATTTCTAACCAATCAACAATCACAAAAACAGAAAATGTTAAAACTTCTAAATATATATTTATAGATGTATTTGTATGACGTAAAAAATTTCTAAATAAAATAATCCACATCAAATTGCTACTTCTGTGAAAAACTTTTCTTAATATTGTGAGGTAAATATTATTATTAAATATATATTAGTTTATTTTCATTATCACAATAACTTAAACTATATTTATTAAGTGTTTATCCTTATACATAGATTAAAAATATTTAATCCATCAAAACTATGCTGTGCATCTGTCCTTCAATCTTTTTTCAATATAAATATTTAGAGATATCTATAAAATAGACAATAATTACTTGATAAAGTTACAAAATATATATTGCCATACATCAGCGTTGAAATGTCATTATATTTCTCAAATCTAACTTACCAATTTCCATTAAGTAGATATGTATATCTTTATCTAAAATTATTCAGTAAGAAACAAAGCTTATTTCTCTTTTCAGGCGTAAAACAAAATAATATTATTACTCATACCGTGCATATTTAAATTATTGATTTTTTATTTAATCAATTCTGTCTAGTCGAATATTATTTTCCCTAAATGTTCCATAGAGATCGAATAAACAACTAACTAACTTATAAAAATAAAACAATTTTTATGATATGATCATAAAGTAATAATATATAGTTATAATATGATTAAAAGTTTATACTGGTTTTTATAAATTCGAAAAAAAATAATCAATGCTGAGCCGTA
>JAYRBW010016719.1:0-12935 GCA_036023295.1 Invenusta paracnida | reverse complement strand
TAGATATTTATTTATTTAAGTATTTTCAAATGTAATAATATATATAAAACCATATAATTCATATTAGGGAATTACTATGCTAACAATTTAGAAATCATTATTAGCGTTAATTGAATTGATGTATAGAATATAGTGTAGATGATAAGCGCACGAATATTGGGATAAAATGGGTTTGAATCGTCGATTTATTTAGATAACACAAAGGAAGCGTAAAATAAATTAATCATTTCCACTTTAAAGGATATGATTTAAATATTTAGTTTTATGCAACAGAAATTGTCTAATCACCATATATATAAACAAGTGTGCTATATTTTATCACAAGATTGTTATTTATAATAGTGTTCAAATTTAGATCTATAATTCACTTTCAATTGTTTTAATGTCCGAAAGTACTATTTTTACAACATTGGCATTTAAATAAAGTATTTCACAGAAATAGTATTCACATTACCAGCTTATACAGAAAAGATATATTTACATTTTACTGATTTTACAGCTTACAAATCAGTTAAATGAAAGTTTAATATTTCAAGAAATTGAGCTTACATCCAAATTAATCCAATGAACATAATTTGCCATATATAATTTGTTACAATAACATAGGTTCCATGCATCTTTTATTTCAACGCACATTTCTTAATCTGATTAAATCTATTCATTTAAATTTCTATATTTTGTGCAAAATCATTATTATGATAAAATTACTTCTAAAGTAGTTCTTTGAAAAGAAACACAATACCAACATGAGTTAAAATTGCTTATTTGAAGTATTTCCAAGCAAATTTTATATTGATTTTCTCATTCTGATATACATAAGGAAATATCGACTATTACTAACTAACTAAAAAATCAATATATATTTAAAGCATTTGAACAAAAATGTTAATTCAACTATTCCAAAACTCTGTGATATCTAAGAATTCAAAAAATAATGTGTTCGATACGTAATTTTTGTTAAATACTTTACAATTCTTTAGCTTAATTATCTGGTTAACCAAAAATTGTAATCCTTTTGACTCATTAAATAAATAATTTCTAAGTAATACTAAAATAACTATTATGCCCCAGACAGTGTAACACCTGTTCTTTCTCATTGTTTATACTTATCCTATGAAATAAACAATCCTGGTTATTAGGCAGATTATTGTTTATATAATACCTATAATTTTGTTAGACGATAAATATTCTGTATATTTTGTGATATTTTTCAAAATTATGAAATAATTATGCGACTGCTATGAAATGGTTATATATACGGTGAAAATCTAGAAAAGCATAAATGCTAAAGTAAGATTCGGTCTCTTCATTTACTTGTGAAGCAAATATTGTTCCTTTAAACTTAACATTAGTCGATTGAAAGAAAGAAACACTCATAATCGACTAAGTATATATCAATATTCTTGCAGAAATCTCACATGTGTGCTGCATTATCATTCAGTTTGATAGATCGGTGTAAACAAATCAATACATACTTAAACACTTTCAGAAATATAATAAATTTGTGTGGCACAAATAAATGGATATATTATAAGAATCAACTGTTCAACAAGAGACACTCATCAAGACTTAAATATTATATAATGTAACAGCTGATATTTTTTGTAAAGCCAATTTGTGTAAAATGGGGGGGGGGGTCTTTGGTCTCAATAAACCGGCCAAAACAAACATGTCATACAAAATAGGGAGTTATTCTACAACACATGTATTTCGGAAAGGCAATGAAGAATTTTTGTGTTGTCAACTTTGGTGTAAGTGTGTTTTTAATTGGCTTACAAAAGTGAAAGATAATATTTATATATTTCAGTATATTAAACGTTATTTACTTCAAAACGCAGGAGAATTTAAAACAAAAATTCAACTTAAATGATGTTTCATATATATGTGTATATTAATATACGTATCTATATTATTCTATATAATATACTCAATATATTTATAAATATATTTCTGCAATTTAGTCAATTTTGCAATATACCAAACAAAAAAGTTCATAATGAGTAACTTATTCATGTCCAATTTAAAAATTGTTTAAGCTTGAAAATGAAATTGTATTGCACTACTCCAAAGTCAGCATCTTGAAGAACTCGTCTATATTTTCGAACAATCTATAAATCAAAGTAGACTCTTTTTCCTATCGTTCTTCCAGCTATGTGTTATTTTCCAAAGCGATGAATTTGAGTCTGTTTCTTATTTGACAACAAATCTCAATTATAATATTTTCGATATTCTTCATCTAGGTACAAATAAACATTTGTCGCAGTTACTTATTCCAGATATTGAATTATTGAATTAAAAAATAAAACACTCAATAATTGTGATCTAAAATTATTTCATCGGTATTCGAAATCACCCTGTTTGAAGATAAATCATAAAAGTAATTATCGATTTGTTTTCATTAAACAGATTCCAAATATTTACCGAAATATCAATTTGTTATAATTCATGGAAATATTATACTCGTAATACATATATCCGACATGTTCCATTCTCATGTGCATCGCATGTTAGTTCGATAACAGATCAACAAAACTGGCACATTATGTATAAATTGATGTTTTATGTTACATGTGTATCTTTGTGGTTGACAAAATCCTTTTTTAAATATATTCTTAAAAGCTTTCCTTAAAAGATTGCATTTATTTTGTGTACATGTTACAATGGAAATGATGGATTTTTATCCATTTCAACTGTGAAACCTCCAATATGTATGTACATTCAACATAAAAGTATCCTAAGCTTTTGTTCTTGTTTTTGTTTGTGCAGCGATTATCCCATATCTATTATTTAAAAATTTCAAACAGAATTTTACGAATTGAAAACCTCAGATAAGTCATCATGTGATGTCACCAGAAACCAGTGTTTGTATAGAGTATGCATGTTACATGTGGTATGAAAGGAATGACATTATCAGTTTAGACTTTGTAAATGATGTGAGTGTGTGTATATTATACATTTGTGCCACATGAATGTGTATTTTATTTTAAGTACATTATCAAACTTAATTGTGTATTTGTACAATAACTTTATTGCTATTTATTAATACATCTGTTATTGTTTATTCGAATGTGTTTTGATTTTAATTTTATCGGTCACATTATTAAAAATTACAAAACAGAAAATAGTTTCGTGTATGAAAAATATGTCATCTATACATACATATTTTGTAGATAAAAAGAATTAAAAAAGAATTCCGTATCGGTAATAATGAATAGTTTAATTAATACCTATAAGCACATAAATTATAAATGAAATACTCCTGAATAAACCCGAATATCTAACTTAAATTATTGTATAAAAAATAGTATAGCATTATTGTATAAGACAGACGAAATGTCACTATATTGTTATAAAAGAAAACAACACTTGCCTTGTTTTTCTCTTTTGTTCAATTTCCTTATGAAAATATTGAAAGACAGTAGATTGAAGCTAGTCGATGTCTAGTTTTTTCCTTAACCAATGGTTGGAACCCTCGGTTGACAAAAACTCTACCCGAGGTACACAATGAAGGTGAAGAGATCGAGGCTAGTTTTCCTCGGCCAGTGGTTGGAATCCGCGGTTGACAAAAACTCTACCCGAGGTACACAATGAACGTGAAGAGATCGAGGCTAGTTTTCCTCGGCCAGTGGTTGGAACCCGCGGTTGACAAAAACTCTACCCGAGGTACACAATGAAGGTGGAGAGATCGAAGCTAGTTTTGTATATAAATAAGGTCAGCGTATTAGCAACGCCAATCAAGTTGGAACTTTTAATAACGATAATGCAACCTGAGCAAGTTCACCTACCAAACGACTATAAAATTTGAAATTAAAATCGTTCGTTAGTGTTTCCATATTGACTATTGTTCTTTAGATACCAATCGCTTTACTAATGCATGTACACACATACAGTTCACAGGATAAGCTTACCTATGTGTATAGCGTTGAATTACTAAAACTATAAGCTTACTAACATTACTAAACATATAGTCGAAACCTTGGGGAAAAAATGTAGACAGAAATTTGTATTACTCAATTTCCATATATCTTTAGTAACGTGCAATTAATTCGAGTTTATTACAACTAAAACATAAATCAAACGCATGTACATGTAACTAGAAGTCTGGAAAACAATTTTTTAAATTGTTGTATTTCGAGTAAAAATAGAACGTTTAAAAAAATAGACCTGCATGTCCTCCGTCTCGCTTTAAAAACACGTAATTAAGTCGAAAATCGGCAATACGTCATCCAAATTATTTTTGGAAAAAAATCCTCGACTTTTTTCCATTTTGTAGACAATAACTTCAGTCGCATTTTTTCCCGAGTTTTTTAAGAAGTTTTGACTCATTTTGATCTTACCAAAAACCTTAGTCGTAGTTTTTCACTCCCGGTTGAGTCAACCTTGCTTTGATCTACGATTGCATACTTATTCTTAATATTTATTCTTAAAATATTGGTTAAATGAAACAATAATATAAAATCAATATGTTACTATATTTGATTTGATAATTAAAAATTCCCTAAAATGATGTACCTAAAGTTTGTATAGGTTTTCCTAAAATTGAACACAGAAATCAAGATTCAATATGTCCCTTTTTGCCTCGTTGATTGAATAATTGGTCTTTTTGCTCGGTATAAATGGAGAATTAATTATTATTTAAACGATTGAACAAACAATTTTAAATATGCAGCATTAATAAAATTGTCAAAAATCTTAGATCGCACCTTTCATATATTGAAATTATAATGCCGGAGATAATTGTCTCTAATTAAATAGTATCTTTATATTAATGCATTTTATTCTTTATATTATTTCGAATACAATTTATTCCTAATTATTTGTATACAATCCAAACTATCAACTCGTAATAATTAAGCTTAAACTATTTTTCAAATGGTTCACCAAAAATTGCTCCTCAATTCATACATTTCTTCGTACATTTTTAGAGAATAATGTTCTGTTAATTTATTCAAAAATATTATCATTATATATTTATTATATTTTAATACATTCCACTAAATAATTTAAATTATAAATCCAAGTGAATACGATTGAAATTAAATTAATATCCATTAATAAAATAATAAATAAATTAAAATAAGCAATAATAAAGTCGAAAATAGGTATCCGAGCTGTTGGAGATCCACTCCCCAGTCGATGAGTTATACATCAATTTGTACAACCCAATTTGAAATGACACTGTCCTCTTTTGAGGTAGAATAGTTATGAAACGGGCGGGTATATTGCATAATGACTAGAGCAATATTGCTGAAACCGAAGAAAACAAAAAATTAAGGAAATAATAGCAATTTAATGTTGATTGTATTATTTGAATTTTAAATCCTATTATACTTTCAATTGTTATAAAAACATCGGAATTTGAGTACCTTTCTGACTCGCCTTCGCTACTATATTTACTTCTATCTATGCATATTTTGTCAAAATTTCTTAAAGTTGACGAACTGAGTTTTTCTTACTGAGTTAACAATAAATTGAATTTGGAACTCTGTTTGTATAATTTTTGCCCCAAATGGATTAGAGTGTTTTAAAAATGTGGCAATATTCATGTAACAAACTTTGCGATTGACAATGACGCAAACTTATATCTCACGATGCCAGAGAAAGTTAATTTTAAAGAATTCGGTGAAGTGAGGATACATATATGGTTTGTATCTAGTGGCGAAACAAACTTAATTATGACTAGACATAAAGTTAGATGGTCGCATAGAAATAAAAACTTGGAATGTGAAACGACTCACTTTATAATGAGCAGGAAGAGAAGCACTTTATGTTGTATAGATACTGGAATATTAAATAGATGTATGAACAACTCCCTGACTTTACTGTCTTACAAAGTTCTGTGTAAAAAATGCTAAAGGGTATGCATCGATTAATATATATTGATTCGTTAGTATAGCAAGAATCAAATAGTCTAATTTTAATTATAGAGACTAGTTTTTTAAATATTTCTGTTGAAAGTTTGAGTCAAGATTTGCATAATCTACAATTTAACTTTTCCGAATTTTAAGTAACTCAATATTTGTATTTAACAATTTATCAAACGAGAGATACATTTAAATTTAAGAGATTGTATTTGACAGTCAGTTTTTTTTAAACTACAAATGATTAAATACTGTATTTTAGATAGTATTTAGTATATATATACCAGAAACGTTTATTGATATTATGTCCAAAACCTCAGTGCTGTTGAATTTGACCAAAACCAAATTTCCAAAATTACACTTTGAATATAATAAAATAAGTAATATTCAAACTGCTGAAATGACAGTATATAGACATAGAAAATCTTTTTATTCAGACGTTGTCAGACAGGAATTATACACAACACTGTTTATTTTATTGTATCACATTAAATAGACATTATATGATTAAATAATATACTCTCCTATTCTACTTATAAAACACAAAGTGAAAAAGTAAAAACTCGTCACTTAATAATTTCAAGATATTATAAAGAATGTGTCTCAGATTATGTACTGCTTTTATTATTGAACGGATTACATTAATAAAATTATGCGTATTGCGGTATATTGTTTAGATAATGAAGTGAATTTAGAGTCATTATCGCATGTATACGATTGCTGACATGAATCATGGCTTTATAATGCTCTTTATCGTTACAGTGACGTAGGTAGCCAGAAGAGGGCGAGTGCTCCCACGTTTGAGCAGTCGGCTAATATTAACATGTTATCGACCAAGTTTCACTATTTGCATATCAATAAAGTTAAGCTATCCTATTTCCAATATGTTTTAAAGATACATTCAGACCTTGTTTTTACATTTATTTAGTTCATTAATACAATATAAGTGCAATTATAATGCATTAAATATAAAAAATAAAACATTACATTTTACATTTTTATTACTTAAATGCTTTCAATATTTGTAAATAAAAAAAATGCCATTACCAAAAGCGCGCCTAGCACCAAATAAGAAATAGTCTCTTATTAAACATTCAGTATAAAATGGTATTATTATATTTAGACAATAAAATTATATTTTATTGGTTTTATTGATCCATTAGTTTCAATTATTTCAAATTAGTTTTGTCGGAAATAAACGTTCAACCGACATTCGAATAATCATTCTGACTACGTCCCTGATATAAGTTGTCAATATGATTTAACAATATAATATTAGACAGAAACATAATAATAAAGAAAATAAAGAAAATAAAATCCGTTTCGGAATTATACATTGTATGCAACGTAATATACAACTTTTGTAACTTATCAAATATGTTTATGATTATTCAGTTCAGAGATTATGTAATGAAATATCGTCCGCATAAAAGTTACTTCTGTAACAGTTGTGTTGTAATGTCTCCATTCTGTTGTAGACTTTTCGTTCTAAAACGATAAAATACATTAGTTCATTTATAAGAGTAATAAATGTATACTAAGCAAGATTTCTTGGACAATAAATGGCAGTAATATAGGATAAATTGCGTTAACGCACTTTGACAGGATATACATAAATCATAATTAATTAGTCGCGTTAGGCTTAAACTGATTAATCGATAATTAGCTCATTGCTGCAGCGCAATGAGATTGTTAAAGCCAGGAGTATGTACTTAGGGGAGTGGTAGGACTCCTGGGTAGCTAGTGGGTAGAACTCCTGCCTTCAAACTCGAGGGTAGCAAGTTCGAACCCCGGTACATACTCCTCCTAGCTTTAACAAACTGTTTTGCGCTGCAACATTGAGCTAATTATAGATTGATTAGTTTTAGGCTTCGGCAACTAATTAATTATGATTTATTTTTGTCCTGGCAAAGTATGTTAACCAAATTTTTCCTGTATTATTATTATTAATAACGGGGTATATTAATATTAATATTTATATATATATTATATATGTATATTATGTACCTATATAACCAATTATATATATATATATAATTTAATGATGACAACTTTATCATGTTAAAATCTGAATGTAGCCCAGTTAATCTTTTTGCTTTTAATGGTAAACGTAATGTTGTCTACTTAATAAGACAATCTGGTTTTAAATATATTTCACTCTTTTGTAGGCATTCAAAAACCAATATATGAGAAACCAAACGTTTTCAATTTTGTTTCATGTTAGTTTTTTTAAACATAAATTTTCTTATTGCAAATGTGTGACTATTTTCTATAAATAAAATATTAATATTGTCTTGATACATTTTAGCGATGGTTTTCTGCTCTCAAGTGTATTTTGTTATTTCTGAATTGCAGATTAGCTTGTTTTTTTAGTTTAATTGTTTTATTGTACAGGATAGATGTTTGGAAACTTATGCAATATAATTATATACTATTTAGAAGGATATTGCTAACGTGGTAATCGAATTTTATCTTTATCCAACTTTCAATTGAGCTTATAGTTTACAGTACAGTTATACTAAACGCACCTTTGGATATCCACGGTATTCGCTCTATTCTCTCCGTTTTGTAAGAATAGACTAGCAAATAGTTCCACAGCTAACCCACAAAGGTGTTCCTAACGTATTGTTCCTAAATGTAATGATGCATGTTTAATTGAAAGATGAAATTAATATTAATGAAGATAATTAATAATGAAAAGTATCAATAAAGTGGTAATATTATGCAACCAATGTATGTCTTACTGTAAAGCAATACAGGTAGAGCTGGTCAAGCGCTATTTCTACCTTTTTAGATTTATTAAGCAACTCATTGTGTATTGTTGCAAAGTACATGCACAAAGTTATTTACTTAAAAAGTCACATTTACATACTACCAAATGGCTGATTTGTATGTATATTATAGATACGTTTACCTAAACACGATAATATCAATACTGAACGAAGTTCATGCCGCTACATACATGTGTTAATACATTTAAAGATAAATAGAAATTGTAATTTGATTTATATACGTGTAATACTCTCTTATTCCAATCTTAACAAAGTTATTGTTCACACAGCCCTTGTAAATTGCAAACCACTCTATTGTTATGTGTCCGTCAAATTGCATATGTTTGCTATCTTTGCGGCATCAATGAAAACGAAACAGAAGTTTAGGAAGCCATCCTGATTAAAGCAGACTCATTCTTTATGGGATATGTAGATATGTTTAAAAAAACTGAAGATACCTATATTTATAAATGTTATTAATAGATATGTGTCTAGGTATGAGCAGGAAATATATAATATTTATGTAAAATAGTAAATATCCCCACGAATCTCCCATTTGATATACTCTGTCCACACAATACACATAACTCATATCTGGTCCTGTACATTATTCACAGTCACTACTATACGGTTTCCGGTCTATACACTCTCAGATTTCCACTCAGTGGAGACTTAGTTTTGATAAATACATATATAAACAATGTTAGAGGTGAAGATAAGCCCCTATATAGAGAGTGCATTCCAAGCAATAATCATCCAGTGTGTTTCAGAATTGTGTGTCGGATGAAAGCGGGCGGGTGTGAACAAAGAAGCATCTAATATGAGAGACCTCATTAAGGCCAACAGTCACTCGGGAAATGATGATTTACGACTCATCTCCAAATATCGATGCATATCAGTAAACACTTCTGGTGGTAGAGGGGAGCCAATGTTACAATGCTAGCTTTAGCAGTTCATCAATTCAAGTTATATAAATCTCTATTTTCATAGTTTTAAAAATTAGTTTCGTTAAATTTATAAATAAACTATTAGGTACATGCAAATAACTTTCAAATGTGGGACGACATTAAGATAATATATAGAATATAAACAATTAAATCAATATTTAACATATCTTTCGATTAAGTTCGATTAATTAGATATAATTTGTTAAATAAGCTGCGGTCAATCATGCATAATGAATAAATAATAGATAAACCAGCACCGAAAGAACCTGTTTAAATGGTCAAAAGAGGTTTTAAAATGTATTTATATTCTACAAATTAATTGTGAAATATGAATATTTTATGTTGGAAGTATAATTTAGTAAAACTGAAATATATATATAGATTAGGTACTAACGATGAAATGAAATGACGAATATTATAAGAACAACGTTTAATATTACAAAAAAGTTAAGTTTTATCGAATAGGTTGATGTTATTCATACAATTTACCTTCATGAGTAGATGTTGAGCATTTTCATTGTTCCATATAATAATCAGCTGTTCAAAATTTATTTAGTTTTCGGTATATCAGAATTTAAAAAAAATTATTTCGTATAAATCATTAACATTTACTAAACTCGACTATTTTTGGATACAGCAATATTAAATGCAGCGTCAAATGGAGAAATTACGTGTTTCATTTCTAGAAAGCATTATTTCGGAATAATTAGTTTTATAATTATTGAACACACTAAAAAAATGACTCAGCATCCCATCATGTAGTCAATCTATTCCCGTCATCCTACAATTTTTGACATAATATACAAAAAAATATTTATTTTCGAGTAATACTCCCGTCATTTACAAGTCATATTTTTCCAGTCATTTTTGTAATAATACACTGTAAACTCAACGTGGCCATAAAAGCAGCCGAAATGAGTCGTATCTGAGATGGGCCATAATACATAAAAGACGTATGGTGACGCGGTGACTTATCATTTCGCTCTATAGAGCCATGTATGGCTATATATTTCTTTCTTGACAGATTGCTTATACCCAAATTAACCAATCAGAGACATCCACAATTCGATTGGCATGTATCGATCAGCCTTTAACCGTCCATTTGTACCGCTCGCGCTGTCACTGCATATTTGTTGCAGTAAGAGTTGGACTCACGCGTTGTACTAAATACACTTTTACTAACAAACATGATTTTATTATTATTTTACTGAATCAAAGAGGATTCAACATTATAGTGGGCTGTTACTAACGGATTATTTTAACGATTACTACATTATTAACATATTTTTAATATCTTTCTGATATTCTGACAATTTCAATTGCAAATTTTGCTATAAAACCTATTCTCCCTGCCAATTAAATGACTTACCATTGCTTACCATAGTTGTGTACGTGAACCATTAAAAAGACCTTTTTTCTGCTAAACTGAGTAGTTTAATAGAAGCTTAATATTTAAACTTTTTTGATCTAGTGAATTCTCTTGTTGTTATTATTCTATTTAATAATACTTAAGTTTTAATAAATCAAATGTGTTTGTTAGACCACAAAACTTGTATTTTAAACAATGTCAGCCGCGCTTTACATTGACAAACCAAACGATCCCTTTCGTGTCGCTTTTCTGAGCTACCCCGTCCCTAGCGTACCAGCTGAGCTACCCCGTCCCTAGCGTATCCGCTGAGCTACCCCGTCCCTAGCGTACCCGCTGGACGGGGTACGCTTTTTGATGCCCAAAATAAGCATCAAAATAAAAGCGATTTTCCGAACGATCCAAAAATATCGCCTTTTTGTATGTATATATTTGTACATTTTGACCCCCATAGGCTGCAGTTATTGATCGATAAAGTTGATAACGGATATGAATGTAGAACAAGGTATATAGATAATATATTTGGCTAGAGCGTATGTTAATGTACGCAAGTGGATAGGCTCTGCAAATCACATATTAGATATATACTTTTATATCTATCATTCGCATTACAAATATATTTCATATTTTTCATATGAGCACTGTACATTTGTTTGAAATAATAGCTATTTTTCTATATTGACAATAATAGATTGAAATAAAATAATAATTATAAAAAATAATAGCTACCAATTAAAATAAGTTCATTTAAATTTTATGTTTTTAACTAAATACCGATGAAACAATCAATATATTTGTATTACAATATTTATTTATTTAATTCCTATATATAATCGTTAAGAAATATAACTGTAGGATCATTCATATTGCAAACATTTTAAATGTAATATATAAATGGTTTTTGAGATACTTTATGTCGTTAAAAGTAATTTGGTGGTTAATGAAAAAAGCATGTTTTTCTAGCTTACAAGATTCATGTTTCAAAATGACCTTGACCCAAAAAGCATGAATTTAATCAATGTTTTCGTAATTCAAATTAAAACTTTAAAAAAGCATGTATTCTTTTTCATCTAACCCTTGGTTTCTAGTTTCAATGTAAATATTCTTGTTCTTCCATGTGTTGAACACTTAAAATAAGAAGCAAATATTTGTTATAAAATGTATTTTATTTAGTTTAAATCTGCTTTCACATAACCGTTGAGAATGCAATCAGCTGACGATAACGTTTGCTTTGAATTTTTCAACACAATTCCTCTTTTTCTTTGACTGTTATCCTTTTTTCTATAAAATGACATCTCATTCTCGTCTTAGCAGTAATTTATATACAATTTGGGCGTAAAGTGGCTTACAAAAAAGTCAAATATGACAATTACATGAAAATTAAATATTTTTCAACAACAATAAACCTTTTCAACAAGTATCTAAGATTTTATACGAAGTTACACCGCTTCAAAATGTTTTTTAATGAACAATCCTATCATGTGTCAAGCATATATATTTGGTAGTTGAAGAATTACTGATTATTCATTTTAGAGATACCAAACGATCAATGATTTATAGACATTAAACCAATTAAAGTTTTAATAAATAGCTGTTGTAAAAGTTTGTAATTTGAATATTAACCCTATCTGAACCGGGGTCTTTTTCGCTTCCCAGAAACGGGGAGGGCTGATTCGGCCCCCCCACTCCAAAATCACACTTCCCATAGGTATAACGTTCTATAAATTTGTATGGAAATATACCACTATGTTATCAAAGTTTCTCATGAAAAAATTTTAATTTTTGTTCGAACATTTTTTATGACGTTTTTTAAATAAATACATGTCAATTAGCAAAAAATTATATAAAAATCGAGATTTAATTTTTTTATAATATATTACTTCAAGTTTTCCTTAATGACTAAATCATCTTATTATTATAAGTAAGAAGAGCACTTGCTGTAATTTAAAGTATATTTTAAGCACAAATTTTCGAACCTCTGGTTCCTAGT
>JAYRBW010016708.1:1656-12935 GCA_036023295.1 Invenusta paracnida | reverse complement strand
GTTGTCAAGAATATTTCACAAATGCCCATTTATACGGAAGAGTTCATCGTTGTAACATCACTGTAACAAAATATTCCACATCAAATCAAATTGTAATTATATCATCCTCCATGCGTCCCCCGATGGAGGAGTGTCGGTCATGAGAAAGTCATCATATAGCTTTGGTGAATCCATCGGTTCGTAAAGTATCTGCACAATAATTATATTGAGACTGTCCACGTGTTCTCCATTTTTGTGTTGACACATGTAGATACCGTTACAGCGAATTATAAATTGATAGTGGTCAATTGCCCGGTCTATACATCTCTGTAGCTTTACTTTAATTGCCCGATTGTCTGTCCAATCAAATCCGCAGACAATACTCGACATCTTAGCCCAGTATATGTCTGAGGTAAAAGAGAAGGTATGTCGCAGCGTCGGTGGTGCCAGATAGATGTTTTGTAAAGCTTTAGGTTGAGTAGTTGTCTCTAGAGAAGATAGGTAAACTTATAGCCTTTGTTGGGCAATACACTCTCTCCCGCCCACGTTGACCCATAGATGATTGCGTGGCTCATTTGGTGCTGTCCCGTCTTTGAAGAAGGGGAACCCGATGACATCACCACAGGCTAGTGTACATTTGAAACTTGTAAAGAGTGTTCAATTGAAGAGTATGGTAGCGTAATTGTCAGATGAAGTAAAGTTGACCATATGAATAGTCCATTCTCCCATCTTAGTGCAGCGGTAGGACCCCACGTTAATAGAGGGCATTGCCGGTTGATGCTGTGATTCGATAATAAATGGTGACATCTTGAGAGCAGAGAGGAACGAGGAGACGACCGTCTAGTAGCGTGAGTAAGAGTAGAATGAGTTATAACATATGCGTTCCTTCCTTTTATACTGTTTGAGCTCTGTCATTAGTTGAATATACAAACGGATTTGATAGGTCGAGAGGGGAGGGGGCAGGGTGTGTGGATCTTTTTTTCTAGCGCTCCACCTTGTCTTACTACTAATAATATTAGAACACAGTCCAAACAGTGTGAGTGTTCTAGAATGTGTTGTGCATTATTTAAAGGTGTTCCCAAATTATTTTTTACAGTGTAAAGGTGTCGCTAAGCTGCGCATGGATGAGCAAATCCTGTACGCATATCACTATGGAGCGCGCTGCCTCATGCTCACTCAATTTGAGGGTATCCCCGCCGAAGGAGCCAAGTTGCTCCATGCCATCTGTACTGACTCAAATGCACGGTACCGCGACCTTATGCTCATCATGTCCCTCATTCTGGACTCTGAACATGCTCTTCCTCCATTCCACAATGATAACAGTGTTCAGTGAGTGTTCGTATTGTTCTAACTTACATGTTACTTGATTGCTTACTATTTACATGCTGCATTTAATAAAACAATTAATTTGAATTTATAAATTAATAACGAAATTTCTATTGTTTGTTTTGTAATTTTACAAACGTTTTATATTTGTATACAACAAAGGAAACTTACTGATAGAATTACAAAACATTTCATTAAAATAAGAAACAAACTACACTACCCATCCGCCGTACAGGACAAGTCATGTGACCTCGTCCGAGCGCAAGAACCCTGCATCATTCCGGAAAGATGCCTGTCCTCTTTTATGAAGGAGCAGTGGTACCATTACCATGGCGATCAAGTGAAGACCTACATGGGGACATCAAAACATATGTTGACTCCCTGGGATAAAGATAACTATAGTTGTCTCTTCTAATTCCATCTTCGCATGGGTCTCATAATTAAAAAGATGCATCGAACTTTGAAATTCAAGCAAGCAGAAATTTTGGGCAAGATGGGACAGTCTGTGGGTGTTGGAAACGAGATCACCCTCCCTCCATACTACTCGTAAACATAAAAGTATGTTGTTTCAAATACAAAAAACAAAAATGTGCAGCTTTTAGAAAAATTAATTCAAAATATTTCAAATAAGAATATCTTTATAATGTAGACCTTGACTACATGATTTTAATATACAACCGTTAATTTGATATTTTATGTGTAAGTCTGTTTTAAAACAATTCAAAAGAACCCCTTTTCCAGTTTAGTTATTATTGCAAGTACGCGATTTAAAATATTATTATGGGCACTTTCAAATTGAAAATGATATTGATAAACAACACATTTAATTAATCTGGATAAGTACAACATGATATGTACATTATATAAAAATGAGGAAATTAGACATACCTATATACAAATTTTATAATTCAAAGAAAAAAATTGTTACAATGCTAAAAAAGGAACGCCTGCGTTAATGGCCGTTCCAGATATTATTAATGCTTGAATTGTGAATTGCTCTTTATCTTATTTATTGTGACAGAATTCTTTGCCATTTAATTTTATGATAACTTATTGTGCCATACATTTTCATTAAACGGTATGTCATCAAAAATGTTAATTTAAAACTATTTTAAAGTATTCTATCTATATAGATGCGTTAATATGTTTGAATTTCAGATGGGAAGATTTCTGGAGAGTGTTGAATCGCCGCCTCGTGCACGCTCAGTTACAACAACTTTGGAAAGAAAAACTGAGTGTGAAGGAGACGACCGATATCATCAACATAGTTGCCAATAATATCGTTCCGCTGACCGAAGAGTCTTTTTCCACTCTGAAGATGAACTGTAATCTCTGATAATTCCTCTCCTCTCCTCTCCTCTCCTCTCCTCTCCTCTCCTCTCCTCTCCTTTCCTTTCAATAATTACATATTCCGGTAGTTTTGAGTATATTGGTTTAGTTATTATTTTATTTTTGAATAGCACTGCTGATTACTCTATCATTTAAGAAAAGGGGTAGACGATGCATTAATATTTGTATTTCATCTCATTTTTGAAAGTACAGACATATACCGATGTCTGTTTAGTGTATGTAATAAATGTATTTATATTACACAAAGTATGCTTATTCTTAAAATTTGTAGCTATCATGCAATTTTATGTTTTTCTTATTTATCTCACAATAGAATTTATAATATAATTCCACTCATTTAACTTTTTGTTTTTACACAACAGTACTTTACTTATATAATGTTTTTTTTGTTTCTGTTTATCTTTTGTTAATGAATCTCTAAATGTGGTGATGTATATCCATATAATATATACTCAATAAAATGTTTTAACACATTTTTTTGAATTTACAATTATGGGTATAACCAAAAATCTAAATTGCTTATCTTTATTATCTATAAAGCGTAAAATCGGTTTTATATTTTGTTTTTAATATATAAGCTTTCACGACATCTTATTTTTTTTATGTCTTTTCATCGAAAACTTCTCGCCTGTGAAAAATTGTGAAATTTGCAGGCTCTTTATGAATTAAGTGATAAATGTAAATCGCTGGTCAATAAATACAATTACAAGTTGCGCATGATGATAGCGTCAATTTTTTTTATTCACACGATTAACATGACGTGTATGTGTATTGAGTAATATTTGAATGCAAAAGTGTTTCACATCGGGCATATTTGTACCAAGTTTCCGTCATCCGTCGCCACTTGAAACGGGACATTGATGAATTGTAAACTGTGCAAAGTAAGCGCATTTTGAAATATAGTCATCACACACTGTGATTTTGAACAATATTAATACATATGCAGAAACTCTGTTTAATAAATAGAGTCATACATATGTCCACGTCACTATCAATAACACCTCCTCCTTTGGACATCTTGTTGCTGGGGCAGGTCTGTACGCCAGAGGAGACACTACAATGCACGTGACTTGATGACTTGTTTGCAGTTTGATTATGCTGTTTGTTGGTGAGTGTCCACGTCACTATCAATAACACCACCTCCATTGGACATCTTGTTGCTGGGGCAGGTCTGTCGTCTCCCAGAACTGTTGCCGAAAATTGGTTTGAGCATTACGCGATCCTCAATTGGTGAGTTTTAATTGTACAATGCGATGCCAGGAGGAGTCTATATAGTGCACACAGATGTTTGGTTTTGACATGGATGAGAAAAATATAAACCAGAAAATGTGCCTGAAGCATAGACCAAAACAAATTATCCGTTTACAATATCGCTTTTGGGCAAAATTTCATTATAGCATTCTTTATAATATATTCAAGAATATACATAGAGCATGCCTAAAAACTTAATTTTCATTCAAATTTAGGATAATCTGTCATTTATGTTAAATAATATAAAATATATAGATACTATATATTACTTATGAGTGTTTTATGCAGTTTGAAACAATGATTATTTTCCCGAAATTGGAAAAGCTTTACTTTTCTTTACAATGATTTTTATTTTAGCGAAAGAGTGAAGCGATAGAGTAAAAATAGGTTTCCGAGTAAAGAAAAGTGCCTTTCCAATACGAGAACGTAATTTTTTCTTAAGCACCTCCATAATTTGGGCTAATTCAGTCACTTCCCGGAACAAATTGTCAACTAGGCCCACTTATCTCTGTGAATATTTCTGTAATCTGTATAGAATTTAAAATATGTTTTATGAAATTTGTTTTTCCAATGCTTTTCAAAATTAGGGCATTGCTAACGCCAGTAGTATTACTGTAATAATAGGTTCTGGTGTTAGTTATGCAGTAATTTACAGCTTGACTAAAATATTTTGTATTTTATAAAGATATTTTTTGTAAGAAAAAGTAAAATTTGTATGAAAAAGGGAAAATTGTAAAGAAAGTTAAACTTTTCCATACAACTTTTGTAAGAAAAACTTAACTTTTCCATAGAAGCTCAAGAAAAAATAATTATTTTCACTCGAATGACTTTTCTAGAAGATTTGCACAGAAACTCTTGTTTAACAAAAATTGGCGATGTAATAAAAAAAACCTGTTTATTAGTGTAACATTGTTTATAAAGTTAATTAGACAGATTTTCAATTCATTTATTTCATATGCATCACAATATAACTGTTATTGACAGAAAAGCTTGTATTTCAATAAAATTTATATAAATACATTAGGTAGATATCTGTAAAGTAGTTTAAAATATTCATTATCAATTATTCTCAAGATGGTATTACAAACTCGAATAGTTCACCGGCCTAACAGCTATATTAGAATTGAAAGTTTGTTCGTTAGTGTTTCCTTGTTGGCTATCGTAATTTATTATTTACACTCTAAGAGCTTTTATTTATTTTCTAATTATGTATTTTAAAGTACATGCGATTTCTGACAATTATTAGCATATATTGCATTTGTGCTAAATACTGTTTTATTATATATGCTGATTAATGAATATTACATTTTAAAAGATTATTTTAATGCTTTTAGGTATCGAAATAATAGTACCATAGGCATTGACATCAATATAATTTGAGTTAAAACTTTAACTTTACTTGCTGAGGCATTCTGTGTATTTATTGATTAATTTCTATGGTGCATATCCAGCCTGCCTCTGTATAATATAGGTAGGTATACAGTTATATGTAGTAGCTTATCAGAAACTAATAGACATAGACATCTATTAGTGTTGGAATAATGCAATTGAAGCAAGGATTTGAGAATGTCCACTATTGGAAATGGGAATTCTTATGAATGCCAGCAGTTTATTTGGAAATATTATTTTCTACCTCCTCTTTAATTTATTTCCCCGTTTTATTCTCAGTCTCCCTTTCTCTTTCTTCTCTGTCTTCTTGATTACTCGTCCTCTGTTAATCCTTTCATTCCATATTAAGACTGGCCGTTACTTTCATCATAAAGCGTAACAGCTCTTTTAATTATTTTTGTCCAGCTGAGTTTTGCTTTTTCAAATCTTCTCAAATCTGGTCTAGTTCAGTTTTCTCTTCTCAATTTCTCCTGCGAGTTTATTGTTTTATTGATAGCTTGCTAGAAATTAGGAGAATAAAAACAAATTTATGTGCGACTGTTTAATGTACATTAGGAAAAATAATAACATTGCTAAAAATGTAACGATGGATTTGTTTATTTAAAAAATGTTTAACGAAGAATTAAATTGAAACAAGTAGCGTTGTATACTTTGAGAATTTTCGACCCAAATTTTTGTTCTAAATGGATAAGTCTTTAATATTTGTTTATTGATTTATTATTATACATATAATTGCCTACATAACCCGGTAGCGAGATATTTAATAAGCCTTCTCTCCTTTTGCACTCTCACTGACGGAAGGCAGCACTGTTCGGTGTGAGTGGCCGGGACATACTGACGCCCTCACACCTCTCCTTCCGCATCTGTGATCACAGTTTTCATATCGATGGTAATGGCCCTGTATCTCAGCTCCTCTGCATAACAATTCCCGTTATAAAGTCGTTGCCAGCCAGAGGTTATGGGCCCCCTTGCTCCCATGACGACGGAAGGGTTGGCTAGAGGCGGTTGCTAGAATTAGAAGGTAGGTCCAACCGACCCAAAGTTTAGAGTGTATTTCGTATTTTTGAATTCACCAAAGTTCATTACGCTTGAGAGTAAACTTTTAAAATTAATACAAACATCGTTACAAAGATGTATTTTTATTCTTAGATGGATAATTTCAAATGAGCGCTTTTATATACTACATTGCTAAGTGTAATATAATATGTAATATTGATTTTATAGTAGGTTTACAACATGGTTATCTGATCAATATAGTTTTTAAATAGTCAATTTGCTACATCAATAGTAGTTGGAGTTCTTTTTCTGGAATGCCCATGTACAGCTGTTGGGATTAATTTTGTACCAATAATAAGGAGTAAGTACCAAAAGAGATCATTGATGATAGAAATTAAAACGTTGTGTTTATCATAAATATCTGTTTTACTTTATGAACTTAGCTTGGACTAACAGGTTAAATAAAATACCAAAATAATTTCTGTTCATAAATCGATATCTTTTTAGATATTTAATTACTATTACCAAAATGTGAATGGTATATGTACTTGTGTATTATAGTCATATAGTCTAGATTAAAATATTATTATACACATATTAATATCAATTCAATCTAGCTTCAGAATTCCTATGTTTTGACTTATATATCGACTTAATATAATTTATTTTGTAATAATACTCGAGTGTCAAAATACAATAAAGACCCACATTTGGGAACAAATGATAATATGCCTTAGCTATCTCCATGACTACATGACTAATGTACGAATCACTGTAAGTTAATTGGCTGGGAATTTTAAACACATGGTTCCAAATCACCGGTAACATAATTATCTTATTCCCCTTCCTAATGCCTTTCCTAAGGCAACATAATTGATGCCTCTTCACCTTCCTCAGAGATTAACACGTAAAGTTCTTCTTACTCCTTAATTTACATAGAAACTCTCGAAACCAAATTATCATATTTTTATTCATATTCAAACGTTCTCATAAGCAGCTTATTTTTAACACGTAAGCTAATTAAATTAAATTAAAATAATTAATATTATTGCTTTATAGATTATACCTATACGTATCTCATAAATGTATATTTTGCACATATTATGTTTTAACTTTATTCGATTTAATGATATTATGATACAAAGACAATAAGCTCGCTGAATAAGGTTTCCGGTCGCTAAATTCTATCTTGTCAAGGGCTTTACTTATTTCATGTAAATGGCACAGTGCTGGCCATGGAGTAATACTACCAAGAGGGTTCACTCGGTTGAAAAAGCGTAAATACATAATAATATGTTGGTTTAAATATTCAGAGTTCGCGATTTTAAATTCCAATCAATGCGATGGTAATTTACGTTTTAAAACAGCATAAAATATCTATTTTCTAACGGGTAAATGTACATGATATAAAGTACTGATATTGAAAAGTAAAAATATCTAAACGTGCGCCTGAATTAGAGCTACAATAATATATAATTTAAAGTTGTATAGCTTGAATAATAAAAAAATGTAGTCGAATTCCCTTGTCTGTAAAGTGTGATAGATGTATACATTCAAATGCTCTAAGTGAACTCTCTTGGTATTATTACTCTATGGCGCTGGCTAAAGTTATTTTGTATTGCATTTAATGTTTTGGACGTTTTTTTAATTTTACCACAACCGCAGCTTAGTTTTCCATTCAATTTGTTCTATAGGAGTTATCTAAAGTACATTGTATTTTGTATGTGTCAACAAAGCTTAGATGGGTTTCAGTGTAAATACTGTTCTTATATGTGAATAGTTAGCACATTCCGCATCACTTACAGTGTATCGGTCTTATCCTAACTTTGTAATCTACAGTTTCTGTTCGAATAGACATGCAATCTATTGTTTGAAGACGAAATCGCGTTGCATTCAGATCTACTATTACTATTAGTAATGGACAAATATTACAGTACTACTACATAACCTGCCTAAATTCATGGAATGAATATTTTCGTGTAATACAACTGGCAGAATGAACATAATATACACGTGAATTTAAAGCTTAAAACATTAATATCCAAAATTTGATTAATAATTCATCACAACTTTGGGAGCGTTTTCGATAAAGTTATTCAGTTGCCAATTGTACCATTAATTATCGTTATCTTAGTTGGTTTTAATTCCAGAGTTAAAATACATTTTTAATAGTAGGTATATTTGTTTTTGTGTTTTATTAAAACAAATTTGATTCTTTATACTGTTCAGTGCTTTGATTGTGGGTTGAATTTTGCCATCAATAAATGAATACGTAGAAATTTTATTACTATAGATTAATTATCCTTCAATGTATGAATATGTTACTATGGATACCGTTGACTTATAAAACAGGATAATTATATTTCTAAATCAGCACCTAGGCCATTTTTAATTTAGTTAATTTTAATACTATTTTTATGCTAGTTTTCTGTTTCAAACGCAAGGATGAAAAAAACATGTCTCTTTAATTTGACAAGTTATGAAATATTATGATATTTATTCGTTGAAATGTTTATAACAGGGGAAGCAGTTAATTATTCGATTTCAAAGTTAGGGAATTGCGTAACATTATAGTTAAGAGTTACTACATATTTTTAGCTTAAGGAATTTCCAAAAGAAAACCTGTTGGCTGTCTCGATTTAATCGTAATTTGAACGATTTTTAGAGCTTTCCAGTATTTTAAATTTTTGTTTTGTTCTAAGGAGGTATTACAAGATGGATTGATATTATGTTCAAGTAAAGCTTTGAACAGGTGCAGAGCCGTGAGCAAGCAGCATGCGTATGCTTCACAATTAATTCTAGTTTGAATTGGAAGGCAAAGGAGCTCACAGATAACACTTGTGTTTGACTCATAACTGGAATTGACCTGTTTTGACCATGAATGTGCTTAAAACTCATTATTGCTTTGATAAATGTTTTAACTGTAAAGTTAAAGTTTAGAATAAGTAAGTTTGTTAAACGCCAGCTATTTGTTATACGTATTGATAGCCTGAGACAGCGCTCCATTTTGAATAATACTTTCAAGTTTCCTTTTCATTAAAATAATCAGGAATTTACAGAAATGGTCGATAACAAAATGATTTACTATAACCATATATTATACTGAACTTCGTTATATAGTCAACTGAATTGGCAATCCAAAAAATCGATAAGCAATGCTGGTTGCCGCCATTTTGTTGGATGTTTCCTAGAAGTGAAATTATATTTTCGGAAAAGAAATGTTGTTTAAAGCATTGCGCCTTTGTGGTTTATTGCCCGGAGCAAGAATCTTCTCTTTTATCTCGATTATTCGGACAGCTATCGAACAAAAGCTTTCACTTCTAGAATCGCCAGAAACTCTCATCGATAATACATGCTTGGATCGAAATATGGTTCCTTGTTATTTTTAAATGTTTACTGTATTTAGCCTAATCAAATTATGTTCGTCGTTGTACAACGTAACAATTTCGTGCCGTGTGTCTACACTCGGAAATGGGTAGCAAATTGTTGGGTTTTTAAAACAACCATCTATAATATGAAATCTCAGCTGTTGCAATGTCGCCTTTTCTCAGCTGACATATGTACCGGTCGTCCGAGTTCTTGGTATCTGCAAGCATTGAGAAAGATACATATAACTCATGTTATGAAAAGCGTTTTGCACATAATATATATAAATCATTATTTCCATACTTCAATAACTTTTTTTATTCTTTACTCCCCTTATTTGTTCTCATTTCATTTTCTCTCACATCGAAAACATTTTTGAGTTATTTGTTGATGTGTTATTCGGTATTTAAAAGATGTACAAAAGAAATTGCTCTATTATAGTAGGTAATTCATTGTTTTGAAATATGCTTTTCAATGAGATAATTTGTATTCTTTCGTTTGCCTCTATTTTGCAGGCAATGTCTCCATATTGTTCTGCGGAAGACCTAAAGCATACCGAGATAACTACATCCTGCTTGTTTCAAACGAGATTTACTTTATTTCCTCAAGTTGGCCTTTCAACTGACTGTCGCTGCGTTCGTTATTTTATCGGCTTCTTAATTTTTTATAATAACTGTATGAATTATTGTTAAAAAGATTAAAATGGCATTTTTATTGTGCTTGTGCACTGTATACAAAAAGTAACCTTCAAATAATAACATATTTTCTTTCTTCGATATCGTCATTTGTTTAACTTTATTTATTCCACACAATTGCCTATTGTTTGACACTTCATATTTACAGTTAAGACAACACATTCTTTAGTCGATACTTATTTTTATTGTTTCTTACACGTCCAATTTACATGTAACTTAGCAACCAACTGGTTTGTCATCATTTTAGTCTCGGTTTCTAGTTTATTTATTCCTATATCTCTTGTAAATAATTCTTTTTTATGATTATAAGGTGAACTGAATACATACATTTAACAAATTTATTTTAATCAAAAGTAATCGAAAGTCTATTTGACACCGCGGTTGCTAAGTTACAGGCAAATAAACCAACCACTCTTGATTGATGGTATTCTGTGCCTAATTGTGTTTTGTCCTTTACATGAAATATACACCATTTATTGATTAAATGTCAATTGATTATGTATTTATTTAATTATTAGCCCATGTCCCTTTATGTGTTTGATTGCATATATTGATATTAGATATTAATATCTAATATAAATATAGGCACATACGATTAATTAATCGTTTCATTGATTTTAGACTTCAATAAGTTTACTTTTAATGTGAATAATATTAAAATTGTAATTCTTGCAATAGTATTCTCAGATAGTTTGTGTACAAATATATTAATAATGCGACTTTCGATGTCTCTAAACAGACTAGTAACTTGTAGAATGTTTATATTAGTTGTTTATAAACTATTTTGACTTTGTATCGTTAAATGTGTTCTGGATTTGTATTCTTTAACGTATGTTTATCGAAATATATCAAATCTGAGTTAGCTTTTTATTGAAATAATCGGGTTTCTTTCGATATTTTGTAGGTATAGCTTTGAGATTTGGGATC
>JAYRBW010016697.1:0-12936 GCA_036023295.1 Invenusta paracnida | reverse complement strand
CAATAAAAATATTATTTTAAATTGGTACAAACATATGAAAACTTTACATTTTCTAAAAATTCATTTTATTTTCTATAGAAATATCGCATGGAAATTACGATTAATTAAACTTTTACTTTTCTTAAAAATGTCAGGATTTCGTGGAATTGCCCTAAGACGTACTTAGTTGAGATTATAACCTTAACATTTTCTGAAGATTTTAACAGAAAAATAAAACATGTTTTTTTAGAAGCTCAAATAAACCGATATAGCATATTTTTATTATAAAACCAATTTAACATATAGCTAGTTTTATAATATTTCTTCTCTAACAGATGTTAAATGATATATTTTGCATCGGATTAAAATGATTATCGCCATCTGTTCCAACATCTGTTTCGATTTTAAAGTTTTAGTTTCAGTTTTGAATTTAAAAAATTAGTTTCGATTTTAGTTTTAGAGAAAAAAAAATGTATGAAAAAAATATTATATTTTGATTTTAAAAAGTTTAAATTTAAAATTTAAAAAATACTATCGTTCAAATGTAATAATTGATTCTATTAGATTTTGGAAACATTTGAACTTTCTACAACAATGTGTCGGATCCAATAGTAAAATGATAGAATTTTTTAAATCAAAACCGAAACTAACATTTTTTTAAGCTGAAAAAATGGAAACCGGAAGTGCGCGCTTAACTGCTTGTGCTGTCAATTTTTCATCAAAACTCGTACATAACAGTCGTATTTGAGACGCTCCTAACATTTATCCAATCTACGAATACGTTTTCTAAGATCTGCATATCTATAAATAGTAGAGAGAGAGAGGAAGACTAAATATGACAGCATGTGTTAGTAGTAGATGTAACTCCTATACTGAAAGCATTGTCTTTATTGATATAGAAGGAACGTACAACGATGCAGTTGAAATTGCCTTAATAGCGACGGATAGACGAGGTCATGTACGAAATGCGGCAGTGTATTATACCATGGCGATCGATACAAAAAGTTTTAAGAGAGATAAACTGTTCTGTCATAGTCTAAAATTATATTTCCTCAGTCTGCAAGGATTCAAGACAAAGGAGACATTTTATTACGAGGTGCAGCAATTTCTGAACTATTATTGCCCTACACTCATCATTGGTCAATGATGATAATGAAGAATTTTTGAAGCTTGCCGGATGTAGGTATGTGGAATATCATAATCATCCACTACCTGACTGGAAAGTTTGTTCGCATGGAGACTATCACAAAAGAACTATCGGAATGAAACGCTATAAAATTCCAATCAATACGATATATGGACAAGTTATTTCGTGGAAGGCGCATGACTCATCTATACTTCTACCCAAGAAGGGTGACCCATCAACAATAGATGCGAAAATTGATGCAGGACCTCACTGTGCTCTAATGGATGCTTATGAACTCGCACTCTATAATGCTGCATACCCTATAATATGTAATAAGCTTCAAATTTTGAATTTTTCAAAAAATTATTTAACAATTTGTTTTTTTGTTCTTATCGTAACTGTGTTTCTCCTTTCTTCTTTTTGCACTCTGATAATACTTTGCACTGTTTATGTGGTTAAATTAAAGTATTATATTTTATTGATAAATTAATTAAGGTGGACAAACTGATGTGTACTATATTTAAAGTCACTATATAAATATATATATAAACATTATTGTAGTAATTTTTTCATGTATATGACTTCATCTTCAAATTTTCAATTGTATAATATAATTCACACTACAATAACTTTTGTTGACATTCTTATTTCTGATATAGATGTATATATATATATATATATTTGATTTAATATAATATGTTAATTATAAACTAATTATTTTTTCGTTATTTTCTTCACTTTTTCCTTTCTTAAGTATGAATAACCATTGGATAAATTATATTGCTATGTTTATTTACATTTAAAAAATATATTACAAAATAATTCAACGTAATAAATTATTTATGTTTAGAATGATAAAATATAATTATTTACATCACAATTTTAATGAAAACTTAGAACGTGAAAAGAGAACGTGTGAAAACCAATCTCGTAAATAATCGTAAACAGTTTGTAGTTTCTGTCGAGATCTTGTGCCCAACTTTTCCTGAGTGAAATACATTGAGGTATACAGGTTTTCATATGTCTAATAATATAGTCACCATTCCCAAAAAAGTGTTCGTACAATCATACTTAAACTCCTAAATAATTCGCTAAAGGTATGTTAAACTTCTAATCCATAAATGTATGCAAAAGCATCTTAGTGCTTTCATTCTATATCAATAAAGACAATGCTCTCAGTATGGAGTTACATCTCCCTCAAATAAACGTTTTCATTTTTACTTTTATATATTTAGCCTTTCTCTCTCTACTGTTTTTTAGACGTGCAGATCTTACAAAAAGTATACGTAGCATGGATAAATATTAGGAGCGTCTCAAATACGACCGTTGTGTGTGAGTGTTGATGAATAAATGACAGCTGAAACAGTAAAGCGCGCACTTTCGGTTTCGATTTAAGTTTCGGTTTGTATTTTTTCAGTTAAACAAATTAAAGTAATTTTTATAACGGTTTTGATTTTTTAAATTCTACCACGTCACTATAAAATTTGACTCAACTGTTGTAGAAAATCAAAAATTTTACAAACTCTAATATATGCAATTATTACTTTAAACGATATTAAATATTTATTCTAAACATTCTTAAATCAAAGTATATTTTTTTTTCTTTTATTTATTTTGATAATTCAGTTTAATTACAGTTTTGTTTTGATTTCATTAAATTAAACATTTAGTTTTAATTTATTAAATTAAATTAAAAATATATTCAATTTATTTGTAGTATTGCTCCTAAATTTTTTCGAAACTGAAATCGAAATCCAAACTTATTTTTTTAATCGAAAACGAAACTGATTTTTTTTAACATTTTGAAAACCAAAATTAACATTTTTTTAAATCGAAAATGAAAACAAATTAAATAGAAACTTTTTAAAATCGAAACTGAAAGTGATTTTTTCCAAAACAAATCGAAACCGATACTGACATTTTTAAAACTGAATCCGGTGCGCAATAACACATACTGGTCCAGATCTCTACCTGCTTATACTACTAAAGACATATATGTATTCAAACAATTTGAATTTAATGTATATAAATTCTTACAATGATAAATTATTTTTGTATTTATGACATAGTTTAAAAATTGTATACATATATACATATATATAATACCCATACTTATCATTATAGAACAAATTTTACCATGGCTACATGTTTGGTGGAGCGGGTTATATTCTATCAAGAGAGGCTCTTCGTCGTCTTGTGGAACTTGGTTTCTTGAACCCTTACAGTTCTTGTAGTCCCCCTCACCATACACGCCCGGAGGACCTTGCACTTGGTATTGTGAACATATGTATAATGCATTGTTAATTGGAGTTCGTAGTAAAAACTTACTGCTGCATTGATTGTAAGACCTACTAGAGGTTGAACGCTCTTACTTAACCCTATCCAATCCATATCCCGGCAGAGGGTGGCTCACAAGCGCCCCCTTTTTTTAGACTTTAATTGATTGGATTTTTGAATTTTGCATGTAGTTAAATGAAGATGTTTTGGAACATATTCCATTGAAAAAAATTGTACAATAGATTTATCTACATCGGCGTTCCAAGTGCGACAGAAACCGCTGATATACATAGACAAACTGCCGATATAGGCGAATTTGTATAATTTATCTATTTTGCATATAATCCGTTAGTATTGGATACAGGAACTATAACTATAACACAAAGTTTTAAAGTATTCCTTGTGTTGGATATATGTTATATCGGCAGCAGACTATTTCAAATTTAATGTCTGCATTACACATACATTAATGTAAATGTTTAATATTTCATCAGATTTATTGTATACGTATAACACCAGCAAAATAGGATTAGTAGTTTTACTAGTAATTATCAGTCTGATAAATTGTAGGGAAACGAAACGCGATTATTTTAACTGATAATTCTGGACTGATCATTTATATGAAAAGGGTCTCCTATAAACGTATGGTATTCGTGATTATCTGATAATTTAAGATGTTACAAGGGATCGCGTTCATTAAATATGTACACAATACCTGTTTAAACATATTATATAATTACGTATATGGGTTACCAAAAGTAACTTTTGACATAACCTTAAATATTGTTTTATTTATTGAAAATTGTCAACAGTATTCAACCCCTCCAAAATAGACAAATGATAATAGCAGTGGAATAAAAATGTGCTTAGTATATATTCGTAGATGAATTGCAGATATAGACGAACTTAAATAAATATAAAAGATAAGAAATCTGCAAGGACAAGATAAAAACGGTACTATTAGTCAAATCGCCGATATAGACGAATTCTACCGTAGAAATAAATAACATATATATTTTTGCATTGTTTTTTTCAAAAATTCCAAAAAATTTAATAAATCATATTTTATTCAAGAAAATTATTTGTTATTGTATTTAATGAATTATTACATGAAAGTAATAATTACCAAAATTAGAATGTTATTTTTTTCGCGAGAGATATGCATTTGTTATAAAAAGTTATTTTTTTACAAAATGGTTAACTTTTAGTATATGGTCACGTGACCATTCCTTTGGGTGCATAAGAAATTGTGAATAATAAGAAATGTGTTTATTAAGGGAAATGACAAGTAAAGTAAATCTAGGTACAACATAGTGAAAGTGAAAAATAGTATAGTGTATAGTGAAACGGAAAGAAAAGAGCTACAAAGCCTGAAAGAGAAACGTTATGACGTAACATAGGATATCAACAGAGTAACATGGGATGACATTATCGTTATAGAGAGTTGTTAACGTGGATAATGGTACATGGGATGAAAAAGTTTAGTTTGAAACAGGATCTGCTGAGTGGTTTAAGAAATTTGCGAGACGTAAGTAGGTGTGAAGGGATTATGTAATTTAGAGCATGACTATTGGTTGAGTTTGCTACAAGGTATAGCTTTATAGCTTGTTTTATGCAACGATTTTTCAGTGTGGTTGTAGAAGTATAGATTTGCTGCTAATGTATACTTTTAATTGCTAGCTTTTACACCCTTTCCAATAAACAGTTTTTGACTAGATTTTAGTGGTAATATTGATGTGGTCGTTCCCTGTTAATTTCAAGCTGATAGTAACACCAAAAACTTGGAGAGAATTGCTCTTGAGGAACACCAGAAGTGACAGCTGTGCGAGTGGTGGTGAAATTGTTGATTACGACATACTGAGACCTGTTTTGGAGATAATTGGATCTAAGTTTAACTAGACCCTTAAGAAAGCTAGTTACCGCAAGTGAGGCGATAAGAATATTTTGAGGATAGGTATTAAAAGCTTTGCTCATGTCAAAGGCTAGTATAGCCGCAACATTGGTAGTTGGTTTGTCAACGATAGTAGTGAAAGTGTCGTATATGTGGATCAATGCAGCACATGTGCTGGAATAAGGCTAGAAACCATATATTGAAATCTGCCAAAGTTTGTGTATAAGAGATAGATCGTTATAATGAGTAAAAGTTTTTCGACATTTTTTTGATAAAATGGAGTAATGATATTGGACGAAGCTCGTTTAATTTGGAGTTCTGTTTCTTGGGAATCGGTAAGATTTAACTTATTTTCCACGCTGAAGGGTAATGTCAGTTGGTGGCGATAATGTTGAAGAGGTGTGTCAGAGAAAGGGCAATGAAGTCAGCGCTGATTCGGATTGCTTTAGACGGAAAGTAATCAGGACTTGGAATTTTATTGTCTTTTTCTTTGAAAAACTGGTGGAGTACTTCGTCTGGGTAGAAGTAGACAAGCCAGTCGTCGTTTAAGTGTCTTGTTGGATTGATGGTAGAGTCCGTAAATACGGAAGAAAATACGTCGCTAATTAGGTCGACTGGATTGTGAAGAGAATCATTTGAGCATAGATCGTCAACAAGAGTTAAGATATTGGAAGGGAATTAAGGGTTTGTAATTGTTTTGTAGATGTTCCAAATAATGTGTGTTGGCTAGCTTGGAAGCCCATAGTTTCTTTGATTTGAGTAGTTCATTTATCATCTTGTTTTTATAGTGGAGATAGAGAGACGTGTTTTTTTATCGATACGCTTTTCAGCGTTTATGAATAAGACTTTTAATGATAGTGATCCAGGGGCTTGTTCTTTTTTGAAAAACGAATGGTTTCTTGAGGAATTTGATTTAGTACTTCGTTAAATGTGCTGATAATAAAATCTGTTTTGGCTTCTACGCTTTCAGTTGAAAGGTTTATACATAATTTGTCATTGTGTTTTGTTCAGACGCTGGATGAATGAGGTATTATTACTGTGTCTGTAGTCAAACACAATTTTGTATTTGATAGGTGAGTTTGGGTTTGGTAAAATAATTGGCTTGAGAAAAACGTAACAATAATCCAAGGTAGATAATATGGGGGGGGCAATAACCCTCCCCTCCACTGAGGGGGCCATCGAAGGAACTGACAATTCGATTCGATAGATATATATAGAAATAACTATTGAAAAATACCTCTGATTTAAATTGCAAACAAATAGGCAGCATAATGTTTTTAACGTTACATTTTACTATTTTGTGTAACTTTTTAATATATTTCATATAAGAAATTACTAAAATTAAGCTATGGAAGGTCAGACTAACTAATTATCAAAGTATTACAATAGAAAAATCAACACAAGTCAATTCTTTCAAAAGTGGTATGCCTAAAACATCAATTTTGCAACTGGAAACAAGTTGAGTCCTCCAAAGTCATTCTATATAGTAGACTTATTTTGCTTGACTATTAAAACTCTTTAAATAGCTTCTTGAATTGATTTATTGAAAATGTGCGACCACCCTTAATATCTATAGATACAATGACCTTGGCATGAAATAACTATTAAAAATACCTATAATTTGAATTGTAAACAAATAGGCAGAATATGTTTTTAATCTTGCCAGCCATTGTTCTATACCTACTAATGTACCTACTAGACTTACTAGCCATTTTTACATACCTACTATTGTACCTACTAGACTTACTAGCGATTTTTCACTGGGTTATCATTGCTAAACATTATATTTTTTGTAATTCATGTCTCTGATAATAACGAAATTTTAATTTTACATCTATACCGAAATGTAAACTATACATATATTGATTTTTAACCATTATGAGATATCAACAGTTATATAAATATATTATGTCTGTCTTTGGGATAGTCCATGTTATAATACATCCACGATTTTATAGACATTTATACATTATTTGTATCGTATAAAGTATATATATATACAAATATGTAGATGAATATAGAATGAATAAATGTTAATCTGACATATTAAAAAAGGTTTAATATATACTATTTAAATTTAATATAAATTTATAAACTTACAATGTGTACTATAAGCTGCAACATTGGTATAAATAAATTGATCTATCAACTCAAAAATAAATCTATTTGACGTGGATCTCCTAATCTTAGAATTCTCACGATCACAAATTATTGGATTAATCATATTATGATAAAATGTATAGGTGTCATAACTTTAAATACACCAACGCTGTTATTGCCAATGTCGTTTATCATCACGTACCAATAATTACATCGAATGCTCCAAACTTTAAAAAGTTACATTTCAATTGTAATTATTGGAACATCTAAAAGAAGCCTTTATCATACAGATAAAAATCATATTTTTTATAATAAAAGAAGTATGTAATATATTTTGTGGAAGTGGTAAAATATGTCTAAGTAACAAATGTATATCTTCTGTGTGTTCTGTACGGCTTTTTGAGACTTTAAAAATTTAACTCTGTTTTTAGAAAAACATTTTCATGTTATAGCTTTTATTCCGACTATTGCAGGGGAATGTCTGCACGAAGTTGGTGTCAAAATTGTTGACTCACGAGACACACTTCTCAGAGAACGTTTTCACCCTTTTAATGCCAGTCATCATTTTGGTGAAAATAAGCATATTGCATGGTTTGATCAAATGTCTTACCATAAAGGAGTATGGGTAAGATATTTGTTACATTATTATCCACTGATTTTTTTGTTACAATTTATTAGATTATGTTCTATTTTTATGTTTACTTTTTCAAATGATAATATCGTTAAATGATTAAATGTATTTAATTGTTGTATAACATATTACGCATCCGAATATATTAAAATCTGACTTGTACTTAAAAGTTTTGAACAATTAAGCAATATCTTGTTTGAAAAGATGTAATATTCTAAACATCATTACATATAATTTTACGTGTGAAACCACCTGTGTAATTTCCAAGTATAATCATCATAAATAAATGTTTAGTCAATTTGTTATAGGCGCAAAAATACTCCAATAAATAAAGCAAATAAATGTGACCATGGTAAAAATATGCTTTAAATTAAAATGATTAAAAATACTGTTCAAACCAGGATCGGATCCAGAATTTTGTTCTAGGGGGGGGCCATATTCAAAAGGCGCAAGTATAATGTACAGTATATATTATGTTATTTAAAAAAATTCACTTTATAGTGAAAAGGCGCACACAGGGCCTTGGCCCAAAAAAAGCAATTGTCAGTAAGGCGTCCCAGGCCCGGGCCATCTCGCCCCCCCCCCTCCTGGATCCGCCCCTGCAAACCTACATTTTACATTTTGTCATTTAATTAGAAATATTATTTTAGTGAACACCTTTTATTGTTTTTATTATTAACTTAAGTAAATAAAATAAATTGTTTATATTGTATATATTGTTAGCTTAATACCTAATAAAGGCAATATAATAATTATGTTTTCTATCTTAAAACTATTTAATAAAAAATAACTAAATGCCTTAACGGTGTTATTAGTTATATATAATATATTTTTGATGGTGCAATGCAATAAGCAAAGTTTGTTTTTATTAAATCGCTAATTCCCGAAGAATATAGCAAAACTTATGTCATATTTATATTTACACGTAATACGTCAAATATCTTTAAAATATATCATTACATCATAGAGTAATTATACATAGAGTTTTGACTCTTACAGATTTCATATGCATTGCGTTGTTCAGTTTTGTCAATACAAAATCGTGTTATTTTAATGAATTTAAATGTAAATGGATAGACTAAATGTAGTTTTAAATAATTTCATTAAATTCATTTTAAGAGTAAAATATACATATTCATACAGTTATAACATACGAAAGTTACCTGTGCAATTTTTATATAAGTTATAATTCATAGCCTGTGCATAGAGTAAATTGTAAGAGGCTCAACTCTTCACTTTTGGATGGATACATCTCGAAAAATACATCTGGGTAACTAATAATTATACGCTGAATACGATACAATTATTCATTTTTTCAAATAAGCTTTAACAAAAAAGTTTTCGTAAATACTACTATTTCGAGACTACACTTATGAGTAGTAGAAAAAATAACAATATTTTTATAATAATAAAAATTAATAATGATTTATCGATAAGAATCAAGACTAATTTTACATCCATTTATTCAAAATCATATACAATTGAATACTACGTATGCTGAAAATGATAATCAGTAAAAAAAATCAATATATTTCATACATTAATATTATTATATTTATTGTTATAATATATAAAATATAACATATATATTGTACAACATATTTGTTGTCTATACAAAAAGGAAAACCAGATGCTGATATAAACAAACCTATGATGGTAACCTTATAAATATTATTTATATGTGGTACGTAATATAGGTATATATGACGCAGCGCACCATATGTGCAGAATCTAGGTATATTATATTCATTACCTAGCAAAACGAAAAAATACTATTTTCATAGTTGACTAAATTATGCTAACTTTTACCATTTAAAAAAAATAATAGAACTTAGTAAACTATTTTCATAGTAAGTTTATATATTTTTATAGTAATTTTCTTCATTTTTAGCCATTTTTAATATCCCCCATATTTCCACTATTTTCAAAGCAATTTTACCTTTTTTCTGTTAATTAATACTGATTTTTTTAAATTAAAAATGTGTTCTATATTCTATGAATTAACTTTTTGAGATTATCTATTACACGAAATGCTAAATGAAATAATAATACGTTAATTAATAAATACAAGCAAAATGAGTGTACATATATAATTTTCAATAGTATATTTTGAACAACAATTTATGCAATATTGCAAAGGATGTATATTAATGCAAAAGAATGCAGAGAAACACGCATAGTACATGTTATCAATTAGTATGTAAGCAATGTAGTAGTAAGTTAAAATGTAAAAAGGCATATTCTAGGAAAACAGGGGAGTCTGTCAATATTTACAGGACAAACGAAACACACTCAAATACACACCCTTATCAACTTCATTCGCGTAATCGAAAAAGAAATAAAAGACTGTCTGTACAACTTATTTATATTTTGCCTTAAGGCATAGCACTCGTTGATTTACAGCGCCTTTGGCTTCGATCCAGGCATTTGTCACAAATTGCTTGAAGACTGCATTTGAAATCAATTGAAAAAAGTAATTACATAGTAACCATGAAGTCTAGTGTGGATTAACAATTAGTTACATTTTAGAGTTCTTATCTTAAAATACAAACAAATTTTTATGTACAAGTAAAATTCTAGTATGGAGAATATATTTTTTATTTAAGAGAATGAAGATTGATGCGACAAGACCTAGTTCAATACTGCATATTTTATGGAGCGAATAGCTATAAACTAAGGTATTATTTAAGGAATATAATCAAGTAACGGTCTTAATAAGTGGACAACTGAAATTTAATTTGATACTACCAAAAATACGTATTATCTTTTTTATTGTAAAAGTTTCAAGGGGAGATTTTGATGCTAAAATAAATAGATTAGCATTAATTTATGCTGCTGTTTTTATATAATTTTTTGCGCTTTCCAAAAAAGTCGTGTTTTTTATATGTTGGCCGGTACACTTTTTGAAAAAACTATTTATGCCTAAAACTTTCACAGAATGTTCATCTTAGCAAACCGAAGCTTATGAAGCAGAAGTTTCAATTCCAGTTGCTTGCAAAATGTCTGTTTCATAGCATAATGTACCCTAAATTGTTATGCAATTTTTAAAATATTTCTGTTAACTTCGTCGATAAGCACGGATATATCCTCTAAATTCTAATCAATTTTGCTAAGTCACTCCCAAGTTCCTATAAATTCCTACAACACTAGTCATTGACATATATAGCTGTGATTTAAATTAGTTAATACTGATTAATTAGTAAGTCCAGACTAATTTGAACTACATAAGAAAGTAAAGTTAGACTGGAGATCTAAGTTAGTTCAGACTATTAGCTAATACAAGTTGAGTACTACAAGTTAGAACTCAACTTTAATCAACCACCTGTATTTAATGTCTAAGACACATACCTTTTAATAATTGGCATTTTCCACCGCCAGTTGTGGTCTGGAAGAATTCTTTTTCTGTGGGCTCAACATCCCTTGTTTCAGTTCATTTTGAGTGAACTGATGCGCTGCACAGTTCAGTGCAAATTTTGATGGACGCGATCCTTTTTGTTTGGAAAGATTAACTACTCCATTTGGACCTTCATATATCTAAATCAAATGAAAGAAAAAGACAAATAAGCTTTTGGATAGACGAATTGTAGTATAAAACTGCATACTGAATCAATAAGTGTCGAAACTCTACATATGTATAATTACTCTATGATTTATATTATCTTATGTTCTCTGACAGTAATAATTTCTTGAACAATACAAATTAATTTTCAATATAATAATGCTTCGCTATTTCACATGACAAACAAAAACAATATTATTAATAGGTAGCTTAAAAGGTAGAATTGAGCATTGAAACGGTTTTAAAACGTAATCAATTTTGAAACGAAATAGCAACCCCTGATGGTTAAAAACTAAGTAGACACTGGGTAAAAAATAGCTAGATTTCTTTAACGCAAAATAAAGAAATATTATAAAGTATAATGTTTACAACAATAAAGGTTTAAAAATGTGTTTAAATGGTTCTATTACAATGTTAAAAATATAACCATGTTGTTTTGTACAAAAAGTATACTGTTATGTTGACAGCTTAATATGTAATAAAAAATGTTGAAATAAATACAATTAATGTAAATGCAATAGACTGAAAATGTACATAAAACATTTATACTATTTATACTATTAGTGTTTTTACTACTAGTTGGATATTGATTTTAAATAGTTAAATAATAGGTACAATTATTACTTTATTCAAAAATTATTTCTATATTGTCAGCATATTAAGTAATACAGCTATACTGGATATATTATAAAATGATATTACTGTACATATACAAACATGCATATTATATTGTCGATTTTAAATAAATATTATATAACCATTTGACAAATCTGAAACAAATTAAAAGACTTTGAATAGAAATATTGATTTGTGTAAATGCTCTTTTATTGACTTTCTGTTATAATAGGGGTTTTTTCTGCTAATGTTTAGAATAGCACTGTATGCGTTTTTATTTCAATTTACCTCTGTCGATAAAGATGATCAAAACATCTAGAGACTTAAATTATAATATACCCATTAAAACAATAATATGGCAAAGTAAATGTTTTAAAAAGCTGAATGAATAAAAAAAGTCAACAATTTTACCATAAAAATATATATTAACTTATCATGTTTCGTAGTGCATACAACGTTTTCAAGAGAGTAAAATAAATAAATAAAATCTAAAGTTTGAAAAGATTACATAACATAAATAAAATAGAGCATTAAAACAAAATACAAAAGAGCGAATAAAATAGCGAAAAGTTAAAACACTGAGAAAGAAAGAACAGCTTTTATACATAAGAGTATAATTTCATAGGTGAGAGAGATACTTATTTAATTAAAAGATCTTTATTAATTTAAATTTCAAAATCATTTAAAATAAAATAAGGAGTCAGGAGCTCTTGCTGCTATTATTGGTGTTTATTGCTAGCTTTCGGTGTAAAACACCC